>JANQBS010000052.1:0-218497 GCA_033085395.1 Xanthoparmelia taractica | reverse complement strand
ATAATTTTTTAAAAAAAGTTGAAAAAAAGTTGAAAACGACTATGTTCAACAGATACCACACCTTTCCGACCCGTACTCGTAAGATCTTTCTCTAACTATTCTTAATAGATATATAACGTTTTTTAATTATTGAAGGCCCTACTAAAGAAAAATTAGAAGATTTAGTTATTTCGCTAATTTAACAAAATAATTCCGTTATGAAGTAATAAAGAGATTTTCCGTTATTTGTGTGGGAAATGCGGGAGATCTGCGTGATTCTTCCGTTATGTCGAGGATTTCGTTATTCCGAGTTCCGCTATGGCCAGGTTCGACTGTAATATCGAAAAAAAGAACATTAAAGTACCACACTACTCTCCTTTGATACCTTACGAGTCATTAGTCAAACCAGAAATCCCACATCGCACAATCGTTTGAGATGGCCTCGAAATCGACAGCATCACGCTCAGCTGCGATAGGCACTTCAAGCGTTCGTCGAAATCTGTTTCATCATACTCTCAGCAGGCGGCCAACAAGCGCTTCGACGTCTACATCAGCGACAACGCTGCAAGAAGGCTCTCAAGACGAGAGCTCGGACATTGTAGTCAAAGATCGCAATGGTAATTACCAAGTCCAGGTCCCGCTTCTACCGCCTCTAGATGAAGATCAAGCGCAAGAGGAGGATTCGGGCAATGAGAAAGAGAGTGCGGTCTGCCCTCCTTGTTAGTAAGAAGATATTGCTAACACTCACACAGAACTCGATGCCAGCCTACTAGAAATGTATAAGGACAGGAGTCTGCAGCCCCATGATCCTGCGGGTGGGTCCTCAATGGTTTGTCGTTTCCTGAAGCGAGACTAATCTGATCGTCTACCAGAACTATTGAGCGCGGTGCATGCAAGTCTAAGGCGAAAGGTAGCCTCGTTAGACGATGACAACTGGATCTTCGAAGCCGAAATTAGACCAACGGGCGGCTGAAGGAATTTTGCAAGATGATCTGCGTATTATACGGCATTCTGGCATATCGTTCTACAAAGTCATATACAAATCTGATCCAGCAAGAGCTCACAAAGCCCTTATACGTTAGTCCACAGCCGGCGGCACTGGAGCATCCACCTTCTTCGGTTTCGGTTTCGGACTCCCTCCGAACCCCATCATTGAACCCATGATATCCTTTTTCATGTTTGAGAATCAGTATTTTTTCTCAAAGGTAAAAGACGAGCAATGAGACAGCTCGAAAGGGGCGTTGGGAGCCTGGTGCTCCGAAAACTGTTCCCCAAGTCGCAAAGGGATCTTATGCATGAAGGTTTTTTCGTACATACCATGAGTGGATTCCCTGGTCTTGGTATCCGTATCCCAAAATACATCTCGCCTAATTGCGCCAAGGCGTCATCCCAGGTTCCAACTTCCTTCACATACGGCGCATAGTGCTTCGCCAATTGCTTATACAGATCTGAGCTACCCCTCTGCACCGCTAGCAGGAGAAGACCGAGGAAATTGAGGAGAGGCAACGAAGGATAGACGCACATGTCGGAAGAGGTGCTGCTGACCTCCTGTACGCTGAGTGATTTGTTAGAGGAGCTGAGGCGGGAGGTGAATATAAGATACGCCTTGTTGGCAGAGCGGAGGTTGCTGGTCAGAAGGTAAGGAAAGACGGCTCTTGCAGCATAGAGAGCGGCGGTGTGGGATTCATCCTGAGTGTACCATTCGTACTCAACTTTAGCAAGCTGCTCAGCGGAGTCTTTGGTACCAAGGGCGAGATGACGCTCCGCGTCGTACGGTTCGCCCTCTGCAAAGACAAAACATTACTATAGACCCAGAATGTATGCAGAAACTCATGCAGGGACTGTATACCTTCCGCAAACAAAGTCCCCGCTACATGGTGCAATTCTGGGTCCCCATTCGGGTATTCTCCAGCCTTTCCACTCCATGCAATCATCTCCGACACAAATCTCTTCTTCGTAGGTTCATTGGGCGGGAACGCCCTCAACAGGGCCAACAATTTCCCTGTAGTGCTTATAAGAGTCCGTGTAACCTTGTACTCGCCGGTCTCCACGTCTTCGCTTGTTTGCCCCCACAATAAAAAGTAGGACGCACCTTTCTCGGCGGCGCCGCAGCCCTTCTCTGCCTTGCCTAATACGTCAACGAGGAAACATCCCAGGTCTCCACCGCTGCCACCTTGTCCCGCCTTCAACAGAGCCAGTGCGCCGCCATAGAGAATATCGGTAGCTGAGTCCCAGTCGGAAGACTTGACGTAGCGGGAAGCAACCACTCGTAATTGCTGATGTGCCTCGTAATAATTACCCTCTGAGATCCTGCGATACGGAGAAGATTAGCATGGGAATTACCATCTGTAGTTTGGAAGATAGTGGTGAGTTGGATTACTTCTCTTCTTGTCTGGCAATTGTTTTCTGAATCTTTGATGATCGCGACATTATGGGGAGGCAGGAGACTTGAATTCCTTGGCTGTGATCTTTGGTTGGTCTTGAAAAGGAAGGGGATTGGTTTGGTGCGATCACTTGGCAAATACGCAATCAACGCGCTAACACCAGTGAAGTTTGGTATTCATGGTTGGAGTATAGATTTTTCATTGCATGTCTTCATCTCTATGTGTATCTTGTAATAGCTAAATTTACCATGTGCCCAACGTCTTCTTAACGCCGCTGTAAATCAGAATAGTCATGCTTCGTATCAGGGATGATCTGACCCGAAACAATAAGAGTTACCCAAAGACCAGCAGCCGCAGCAAGCATCTTATACGGCACATGCGAAGAACCAGCGCTATTTGTACCAGTCGGTATCGATCCTCCCGTCACTGTGCCGGAAACAGTTGGGATTTCTCGCACCTCCTGCTTGCGAGACGGGGGCTTCAACGGCGCTGATCATTCGTATAGCGTCTGGTGCGCTGCCGGTACCTTTGGCAATTTCAACAACGTGGCTAGACTTCGAGTTGAAGTCGGTCTGTGCAAGGGATATCTCATTGTTGGCGAGGTCATAAACCACGTAAGCCGAGCGGAGGAAAGTGTCTCCTAGAACGGGTGTTGTCCCTTGGGAAGGAGCAATACCGAAGAGGCAGATGTTTTCGTCGCTGCCACCGGAAATGTACGAACCTTCGCTATTGTCGCTTGAGTTGGGATTTGCCCGGCCTTCCTCGACACTGTCAATGCTCAAGACTAGCTCGCTAATGGGAACTGAAATAGTCAAGGAAGTGAATGAGAAATCTAGTGTAATGTTCTCGTTGACGAGGTCGCAACTGGCAAATGCAGCCGCGTCCTGTTGACTGTATTGGACATCCAAAGCCGTGAAAATAGCGTTCGCATTGGGTAGGTACGTCGAGCTGCTCCCACTATCCAAAATGACGGCAGTGGCAAGATCGGCATTCAAGCTGTGTGTTTTACCGCCGTCGACGATCCTCATGCTGCTCAGAGTGATGATGAGTTCCGCGTATTCGTCGAATTCTCTCTGTATAGGTAGCGTCTGGAGTTGGCCATTGTACTTGTCCGTGTCTACACCACCGAAAATGATTGACCCAGTATTGGCTTCGAGATCATCTAGCCACAAAGAGTATGCGTCTGATTTGATCAAATTAGCACTGACCAGGGCTTGAGGGAGGTTTGCGTAGGACTTTCGGTGAGCCGCATTGACCTGTGCCTCGTCTGCAGCATATCCGATTCCCAGAATCCCATCCGCTGACGTTGACTCATAGCCAAGGCCAAACTGCAGGCCAGCCAAAGTTTGTCCTCCAATTTTGAGTGTATCCGTGCCATAATCCCCTGCGGCTCCGGAGCCATCAACATAGGACACGCTAAAGTCGCTGTTTAGGTACTTGTAGGTACTGGACGAGTTTGCATTATCCCATCGTCTGGCAGGGTTCTCAAGTAAATATTTTGGTGGGGGAATGCCAAGGAAACGAGAACCCAACCCGCCAGACGATGGGATAGGTTCCACCCCCCAAACAAGGATTTCTTCGGTCTGCGCAGATAGCAGACGATTCTACGTTTGCCCATAGATCGCTACTCCCAGTGTCGATATGTAGCCTTAATGTTTGTGCTGGCGTCCCTAGGCTAATGTTGGCATAATAAAGTGTTTTCTAATCCAACAAAGTTAGCTAACGAATATCTGAAGTATGAGCAGGTGAGAGGTCAGGAGAAGTGGGAGCCGTGGCGCTATGGGCCCCTGAACAGTGGACGACTAGCGTCGGAAGGAAGTCATACAGCGCCTTGTCCAGGTTTGCAACCGGATCCGGGTACAAGACGAACATTGCTATTATCGTCCAAACTGCCACTCTCCCAACAGGGTGCATGCGAGACTACGAGCTTACCCCGTTGTCAAGTGCCTCGGTAACCGTTTGTCTCCGGCGTAGAGCATCTCTTCTGACAGGATCTTGGACCGTCTTCCTGTGTGTGTTGAGTCTCACAACCGCGGGTGAAGGATGGCGTTGGAGGGGTTGAATGGCCGCTGAGCTACTGGCCAAGAGTCCTGCTGCCAGAGCAGTAACGAAGTAGCATTTCATAGTCTGATCTTATGATTGTAAATAGCATAGGGGTGTGGGACAATGAAGGACGAGCGAGGAGTTAAATGAAAAGACAATGAGCAAGGAAGAGAGTTGAAGAGCAAGCGGGTTTACACATTAGAATCGGAGACATAGTGTTGGAAATATTCATGCTGACGCGGCAGATTCAGTTCAAGGTGCAATGTGATCAATTCGCGAGGACTACGGGTTTCATGCAAGAGAGTGAAGGAGCACACCGATGGAAATACCGTTCATTGTTTTATAGCGGTGTCACTGCGGCGAACGGCAGTATCCCTGATCGAGATGCCTTATGTTTTAGATGACGACGTGCGGTTATTTCTACGTCTGTATATTTCTTTCTTTTGGAATTTGAGAGTGAAAGAAAGAAGGACGGAAGATTTGGCATCATAAGGTGTGGGAGAGGCCAAAATTGGAGAGCCGTCCACCAATCAAAGAGTAACCACCTGGATGATCTTGAACAGCAAAGCCGAAACAGAAATGCTACACCAAAAGTTGGAGTGAAATAACTAATGGATTTTGTTAAGTGTTAAGCAAGGTATGCAAGGCATATTCTCTTAACAGTGGATGTCTTGGACAATTTGATGAGTTGGTGTAAGAGTCGATACTCGTATTCCCTGGGATATGCAACACCCTGGGATATGCAACATTAGGGCTAGGGCAGCACCACTAAAATGCTTAAATTCTTACTTAAATCGATATTATCTTAGTATATAATAATCTTTTTTTCTTAATAGTAAGTCTAGATCTCTATAGATATAGATAATTAATTTAATTAGAATTTGATAGATATATTAGATTTATTTAATAAATTCTAAAATTCTAATCTAATTCTAGCTCTATAATCGATGTTAGGGCTAGGGCTTTATTCGAATATTCTAATAAATTTTTATATTATCTTAATATAATCTAGATTTTCTTTATTAAGAGTAAGAACAAGATATCTAAAGAATTTAATCTATTGATTAAAATATTTTATCTAGATATATCTAGTAGAAATAATAAGAAAAAGCGGAAATTTGAAACTAGCCCTAGCCCTAATGTTGCATATCCCAGGGAATACGAGTATCACGATTGAACATCGATAATTGAATAACGCCAAAAAATGGCTTACTAAGAAGGGTTTTACCGACAAACCCCCACGACCCCCACCCGTGCCTTACTGAACCAAATCTGGTTAGACTAGGGCTGTATACTTTACCTTACTAGTAGTTGTCCGGCGCCTTCCATTGGCACGGAATTTGCTTCTAATATTCTGAAGTGAGCGCGTCCAAAGCAAGCGCGTCACTGTCATACCAATTCTGGCAGTATGAGTCGAGTCTAGCTACCACATCTCTTCTTCTTCTTCTTCTTCAACATACTTTTGATCTTTCCATACGCTTAGTAAAGCCGCAATGGCAAAGGCAGAGTCATCCGCAGCCGCCGCCAAAAATGGCATCAGAGCCAATGTCAATGGTGTTGGAGGTGCAACATATGATCTGCCATGGTATCATTTTTGCACCACCACTTCCTTCGCCCTTGCTGATTCCGAATCAGGGTGGAGAAATACAGACCGGTTTATCTAGACGACATCGTTGGCAATACAGAGACTGTTGAACGTCTCAAGATTATTGCCAAGGATGGAAACATGCCGCACGTTATCATATCTGGCATGCCCGGCATTGGCAAAACCACCTCGATCCTCTGTCTGGCCCGACAACTGCTCGGGGACGCGTACAAAGAAGCCGTGCTAGAATTGAATGCTAGTGACGAGCGCGGTATGTGGCCAGGGACCACCTAAACTAATACATCGCTCAAGCTAACATCGTTACCAAGGTATCGACGTGGTCCGTAATCGCATAAAAGGTTTCGCTCAGAAAAAAGTGACTCTACCGCCAGGCCGACAAAAGCTAGTCATACTCGATGAAGCCGATAGCATGACCTCTGGCGCCCAACAAGCTCTTCGTCGCACAATGGAAATCTACTCCTCGACTACCCGCTTTGCGTTCGCATGCAACGCCTCCAACAAGATCATCGAGCCCCTTCAATCTCGCTGTGCCATCCTCCGCTACGCCCGCCTGACAGATGCGCAAGTCGTGTCCCGCCTGATGCAGATCTGTGAAGCTGAGAAGGTGGAATATTCGGATGACGGAATCGCGGCACTCATCTTTTCGGCCGAGGGTGACATGCGGCAAGCTATCAACAATCTCCAGTCGACGTTTGCAGGCTTTGGCTTTGTGTCGGGCGAAAACGTCTTCCGGGTTGTCGACGCTCCACATCCAGTGAAAGTGCAAGCGGTTATCAAAGCGTGCTGGGAGACGCACATCGAACCAGCGGTGGAAGGGTTGACAGAGCTGTGGGACCTGGGGTACTCAAGCCACGATATCGTGAGCAGTATGTTCAGGGTTACGAAGACGATGCCTGGCTTGAGTGAGCATGCTAGGCTAGAGTTTATTCGGGAGATTGGATTCTGCCACATGAGAGTGTTGGAGGGCATGCAAACCTTGGTACAGCTGTGGGGGTGTGTCGCGAAGCTTTGTAGAATTAATATGAAGCCGGACTTGTTTGTGCCGCCTTGAAGTGTGTCGGACCACAGTCGGCGAGAAATCCATATGGTCAAGGCTGCTGGATTTCATGTGGGAGACATCGAATTATACCAACGAGAGGATTTTGCTGAAGGCAATATTCACAGATTGTGATCTGTGATGGCAGAAGATCGTCGCAAGCCGCAATTAGGATTGCTTACCCGATCTTCATCAACTGACGCTGCGAGTTCGACAAGGCCCACAGAGCCTTCCACCATGCCACCGCTCCTGCAACTAAGGTGATGTAGTACGCTGCTGTCCACGCAAGACCAAGCTTCTGTGCGCCCTCGCTTCTTCGATCTGTGTCCTCCTTTCCTCGGACAGGGCCCCCTACTACCCCTCCTTCGATGACTAACCCGCCTACCCTTCCCCACACCCGTGGCAAACCCATCCAATTGCAAAAGCTGTGCACGACCACTATGCCCCACAGGTTGCCCGTCCTTAGGAACAAGAAGGCGGCATACCACCCAAACACAGTCGTGTACCCAAACTGCACGATGCTTCTCAACAGCGCCGGCGGGAGCGGAGTGAACGGGTGGGTGAGGGTGTACTCATAGAAATGATGGATGTGCGCTATGCCAAAGTACAGTGGAGTCACGAAGATGAGAATGGATTGCGAGGAAGGGGGCCGAATCAGAAGGTGCAGAGAGAGTATAAGAGAGCGAAATAAGACCTCCTCCGTGAAGGGACCGGCGATGTAGTTGCGCCATCCGATCCAACTGCTGATGGTCTCATACAAGTCTTGCCCTGTGGCCCATTGCCGCCATCCGGATTCAATGACGGCCTTTTCGAAGAGGGGCCCGGCGAAGAGAAGTGCAGTGAGAAATAACATCTTGGCCATGTCGAAGGGAGAGAAGGGATACCAGCCTAGTAGGTGAAGAAGCTCCAAGTATGACAGCTGTGCTCGCGTAGAGATGAGGTAAAGCGTGAGGAGAGAGCAGAGGCAGACAGATGCCGTGACAAAGCGAATGCGGGCTCGAATGACCGAAGGAGCATCGCGGGAGAGGGTAGGGGATGGGCGGGTGGTTGGAGAAAGGTAGAAAGGCAAGACATAGAGGACCGTGTATGCTACCTATCAGGAGGAAGCAATCATTAGACGTGACTGATGTCCGCAGGAAGATGAACAACATGAGAAAGTATGTGAAAAAGCAGGGAAAGGTGCCGAGACAGCAAAACAACCTACAGAAAGTGCGGCGGCAGCACCGGCGGAGAGCATTGGCGGCTCAACTTTGCCTGGTCTCCTCAGTCAGTCGTTGCAATCCAAACGATTAGCGCACGGGAACCAAGTATTAGAGTCTCGGGGGTGGACGAGAATTGTTTTGGCATTGTATACGTACCCGATTGTCCAATAAGGTAATTTGAGAGCGTTTGGTAGAAGCCTGTAGGCGCCATGTTTGACAGTTAGCGGAGTCGCAGATGCATCATGGTTTCATGTGAGGGATTCGGCTATGATTTGAGAGGTCGGGTGCTGTCTCTCGTCAGATGTTACAACTAACAAATAGGTGGTTTGGAGATTCATTTTTATGAGACTCTTCGGAGCCTGTCTAGAAAGGCGACCTGCAAGTAGAAGTAAAAGCTAAGCTGTATGAAGATAATATAACACTTAATCTTTTGCCGATATTTGGCCGGTTGGGGTTGGGGTTGGTTGGCAAAGCGTGGCAGGGAGATTTGATCCAAGAATAGAAAAAGCACTTAACGCGTCGCAGGCTTTTTTTTATTTCTTTTTAATTTAGACGTGAGACGTGACAGCAAACGGGTCATCTTATTTTATTAGGGAACATCATCCTACTTGGTACTCGTACAATGCTAATATAATAATAATATCCCTATCTTTATACGTATTAAGCATTTTAGCATTTTTAGCATCTTTCAGGCGACTCGATAAGATTACGCCTGGGTCAAGCGAGGCCAAATGGGAAATCCATCATGTTGTGGTGCTGTACTTCTTCAACTTGCACTTCTGCTATATAGACCCAGTTCACTCTTCCTCTTCTTCTCCTTCTCCTTCTCCTTCTCCTTCTTCTTCTTTTGCTTGTCTCCCTTTTCTCCTATCTTTTCTTTCCGACACCAGAAAATCTTTTCTTTCCAACTTCAAATCGCTACATACCTATAATCCTCCTAAAGTACCTTGGTACCTGGTGTACCTTACCCGTACCTGACGCTAAGGAACATCCCACATCCCACCACGCCTCGCCCCCTGAAAAGAGAGGAAATAAACCATTCTCTTCCCCCAACATCATCTGCATCCTTTCCACCAGCTCTACTCTTTTCCTTTCTTTCCCTTTCTTTTTATTACCCTATGTATATCAATTGATCTCACCACATTCATTCCGCATTCATTCCCTCGTCTTCTTTCCTCTGTTACAAAGTCACTCCTTACCATATATTATTTCCAACCCCTACCATTCATTCAATCATCTCCGTTCCTATCGACTTAATAATTCTCATCACCACTAACGAGTTGAATGTACGATTTACCGCTCTATAAACAAGTCAGTCCGTCATCAGGGCACCGACGTGATGCAATTTGCAATCCAGCATGAATATCCCTCCACGCCCTCCCAAGGGCTCTCCGCCCCGACGGGCAGCACTACACGAGCGATCGGATTCCCATACCAATGAAAGAGCATCTCCCACACTTCGCCTCGTTGGAAACTCTCAGGCGCAGGTACATGCAAGCAGTCCCTTTCCGACCAAGCCTTCCCACATTCTCTCGCCCAAAGTATATGACGGACAGGGGTCGGCGCTTGGCCCTGGCTTGGATGCCCCGAATAACTGGGAACCACAAGGTGGAACAGAAAATGATCCTGAGGACCCACGGAACACGGCGACGTCATATTCACAGCATCCAAGCCGAAGCGCTAGGACCATAGATGCCTTCTATACACCCACCCAGGGCACTATACCAGGATCTGATACAAGCACAAGCTTCGCTACAATGGATGAAGGCTTCGAGAACAGTACTAGTCGCCTGTCCGACGACATTGTGCACCTCCCTAGCATTTCCCCCGGACTTGAGAGCTCCGAATGGCGCGGAACAGCGAACCCAAGTGATGCTCCCCGCCAACCTGCTTCAAAGGACTCTGATGGGTCCCTCTCATCTTCGAATTCGACCGGAACGGTTATTGTGACAAGAAATCGAGATGGACGAAAGCGTACCTCTTATTCCGCCTTTCCATATACGGCTCGACCAGGCTCCTCGAAGTCTAATCAATCCTCATCAACCCCAGAGAAGCCTGTCACCAGGGACACGGGAGGAAGAAACTCACCAGTCTCTCCGATATCGCCAAGCTCGCCAGTCTCATCTGGTCACGCAATGCATCAGGAACGGAGGACTTCTTCTGTCCCCTTGTATGCAAGCCTGCATACATCTGGCCAGAACTCGCTGAACCTTCAGTATCCTGTCATAAGGCCACCATCAGCTTCTGCATCGTGGTATGTAAATTTTCGGAATGATTCGTTCTTCGCTTGGTCGTTATTATTCGGTTTGCAAAGATTTTTTTTTCAGGGCTATGAAGCCTGGCTGGGTCCCCAGATCTCTGTCGGATCCAATACATGCTTTTGAGTCATCTTACGCTCGATCAGAATGGAGTGTGACAGACTGCGGGGCACTCCTGAATATAATCTTGTAGCCTTTTAAGCTCGTGCAGCACGTGTGGCAGAAGTCAAGTCTCTGGCATTGTAGATCCAAGCTGCGTAAAGCCCTTGTGACTTGGTAATCAGAGCTACGCTGACTCCGAATGCTTTTTAGGGTGGAGCCGCCAAATTTTACACCTCGACGTCCATCGCGGACGTTGGAGCGCCAGCAAGACCGCTGGAACCCACATCTCTCTACTGTCCCATCCGAAGGGACTGGTTCCCAGTTAGAGGGAAGGAGCAGTCATACAACTTGGCTTCCAGAATCCTCTCGTGTGAGCAAGTCTTCTTTTACGACCGTTAATCCTCGAGGAAACTCAGACATGCCTCCGTTGCCGGGTCCGGCGCCAGCTCAAAGAAGCTCGGATCTGGCTCCTTTACCAGATCCACCTGTATTTCCTAAAAGAGACAGTACAGGCTCAACTATCCGCGTGGTAAACGAACAAGAAGACGACCTTCCAACCCCGCTACCGCCAATACCAGGATCAAGGGGCTCGGAGTACTTGGGCATTACATCTGGAGACAATCGATACAGCGTTGTCTCTGGGCGTGGATCAAAAGCTGGCTTTTTCCGGGATAGTATTCCAGCTTGGGCCAAGTAAGATATTGTGCAGAGGTCTGGATCTGCGCCTGAACATATGCTAAACGGAGTGAACAGAGCCTACTATGCCCGTCCCGTATCTGCTACATCAACATCAAAAGATCGCTCAGACAGACGTCCGTCGACTTCAACAGATAATATTTCGCTGAGCATGTTCCGGCCTCGGACCCGCGCCAAAGATACGAATGATCAACGACGACGGAGTTCCTTAGCAATCGGGCGGGTACGACCAACAGCACTCGACCTGGCCGAGATCATGGGGTCTCCGCGGCCCAGATTATCCCCAAACTGGTCCCCGCATCTTTGGCCTAATAGAGCATGTCTTGGCAAACGGCGATCCATCTTCCAGGCACCCAGTTTGGATGAACGAGCCGAGGGGAATGCGCCAAATAAACGGATGGCACAAATATTACTCTTTGCCGTTGGTTTCATCTTTCCGCCCGGTGAATCGAACCTTTTCCCATAAACAATTGGGAGATTGCTAATCGTCCCAACAGCATGGTTTACAGCAGCCTTCCTACCGCTGCCTCCGAGGCCGGCGACCGTTGGCGCAAAAGGGAAAGATGTACCTCGGCAGACTCAGATGCTTGAAGACTTAGAGAAGCAACTGGGAGTTGTTGACGAGGCTCGGTACGAGAATGCGAGATGGTGGCGGAACATCAATCGCGTCATGTCCGGATTCGGAGTGCTAATCATTGTTGCTGTTATCGCTCTCGTATCGGTTGCTGCCAGTTGAGCGGACGGAGATGACGCGCCAACGACTTATTTACGACTTCAAACCCGACGAACGGATTACTTTACGCCAGCTGAGCTTTTATGCTTGCACTTCTTAATTATGATATTTATCATGAGATTTGTACACGAGCCATTGTACTTAGCACGGAGGACAGGCAGCGATGAGCGACATGTGGATACGAATTTGCACTCTTCACTTCCGGGTGATAGCTTTCCAGCGTTTCAGCGACAATTGGGCCATTTAGCTAATAGATTATTAATGTTTTCAATGGTAATGAGATTTGTCTTTCACTTTCGTTCCGTCTTCCCTTCCGTCTTCCCACTGCCTGTGGTTGCGTGGACTTACTGCTAAGATGGGTGCTCCGCGGAATGCCAGTGGGGATGCCCAGGTCTCATTCGCTATATCAATATCTTGCTGGCGGTTTACCAACGGAACCTCCAGGGTTGTGACTTCCAGCGCAAGTTCAAGGGGAAATCAGATCCAGGTCAGATATCTAGAGCTACCACCAGAGTGTAGGTTCATGTGCCCTGTTCAGGTCCCCTTCTTACACCTGATTGAGCCGACTCGAACTATGATGGGTTGCATGATCTAAAGGGAAAAAGAAGCTCTCAACTATGTATTCCCATATGTGTATCGAAGGTGCAAAATACATGATAGTACCAGGTGGGGTGTCTGAGTGAAGCAACAAGGTGTTCTGCTATCAACGCCTTGATAAACGGATTACAGGAATATGTGGGATGTATGGGAACACGTGGCGATTCATAGACAGCCCCCATTGCGACCCAGTTGCATGAGCATCGAAACATGACGCATACATATCTCAAGACGTATCCACAGAGACACTGACATTGGATGCTTCAAGGCTCCGCGAAGGCACCGCAGGATGAACCCCATATATCGCGACCTTGAGCAGCTCATCTGCCCCCACCAACCCCTTTCCTCCCAAATGCGGCGGTTTGATGACGCACTCGACGGCAATGTCAAAAGCCCTCTTGAAGACGGCCGCGAACGTCGAACTCGCCACGGTGTCCTTCCGCACGACGTCGATTTCAATGGCGCAGTTGCCGACATCCCAAACGTAGGGTACTGTGAAGCCGGGACCCGGATCCCTGCTGAATGAAATTGGCGCGAGGGCTTTTTCGCCCATGGGTATGTCTTGGATGGCTTGTTTGCATTCTATGTAGGTGAGCGGCGGCAATTGGAGTTTGTGGGGTGGATTCTGCTCCCAACAACCAAGCGTGACGGAGAGGGAGGCGTGGCTGATCAGAGAGGGCAGTGATAGAGAGTTGGCCATGCCTGAGACAGTGAAAGGGGTACAAGAGGTGTAGGAATGAGGTTGAAAGAATGGCGGCCTTAATAGTTATATAGGTGATGCTAAAGTTGAGGTTTGCAAGCGCAAGCGCATCAATCTCTGCATGACGACGTAGCGGGTATAAATTAAATCTCTCCGCTACTTGTATTAGGGTGGGCCTCAAAAGAGACGGAGGGAGATCGCGTGAGCTAGTCGGACCTGCATATCTTCGCTCGCCAAAGACCGAAGAGAGACACCGCTGCATTGGGGTACAAGACGTTTTTCTATGTCTTCTTTCCAAGCTTATCCTCTACAGCAGCTTTCATGTCGGTACCAGTAGGCATACTGATGCTTTGCCCCCTCCTTCTCCTCGCTTCGATATCTTCTTTGATTTCCATAACAGCCTCATCGATGTCTCCTGCTGGATCACTCGGCAAGCCCATGAGTGGATGCTCTGCCCTTTCTTTCGGTTGCAGCGCGTTCTGATTCCTCTTCATGAGCTTTTTGACCAGCCAGGGCTTAGCGGGGGAGGTAAAGAAGGCCATTGACGCAGCTGCACCGAAGACGGTATAGAAATATACACGCATCCAGACGAGGAGGGAGTCCGGAAGGGTGAGGAGAACGAATGGCACCGTGGTAAAGCAGAACGCCGTTTGAGTAGCAACATACGAGAGGACATCATAATATATCTTGTATGGCGTTGGACGTTGCCCATCAGGAGTGAGAAAAAACGGCCGTATATGGCGGCGAAAATCTAGTCATATGATTAGCAGGTCAAGAAGCTCATGGTTGATGGAATGACAGATCAAGCAGGAGTCAACGGCGGTCAGGAAATAATGCTGGGGAGATGGATGATAACTGTGGATACAATGTGTCCAGTACTGGCTTAGAAACTCACTTTTAGCAATAGTTTGAAGAAACGCTGCGAGAACGAATGTAAGGTAATACCCTGGGTAGAAGCCGTGCCAGAAAGCGCTGGTTACGAATGTAGCCAGACTGGCGCGAAAGCCCGGCTTCTTGCCCTTGGGGGTCACCCTCAGATACATATAGTTTCGTAGCCAGTGATTGGTGTTCATGTTCCAGTTTTCGAGGTAGGCGCGCGAGTTTTGTGCTGACTCGATGCCCCATGGTTTTACATTTTGTAAACGATTCCAGTCTACTTTGTTCGTTTTTGGGTCCACACCATTGTAGCCCAAACCCGAAAGAATGCATGCGCCTTCTGTCAGATACCATACGCCGTAATATTTCATGCGAGTGGAAAATCCCAGCATCTCCAAAATCCAGACCCGTCTCAAGAAGCCATACTTCATGTACTGATCTCCCAAGACAAGACTGCTGTTGTACCAGCCAGCAAACTTGAGGAACAAGATAATCCACACGAGCCCAACCACCGCCTTGACGGTAGCTGGAGTACCACTGCGCGGAATCTTTCGCTTCTTGCGCGTTTTAGGTGCTGCTGATTGGTCTGTCCCTGCTGGTATCTCAAACATGGTGGTTTCAATCCATCGTCGATAGTCGACGAAATCGAATGCAGGACCAGCGAATAGGGATGGAAAGAAGAGCTGTATGTACTTAGAGATGCTCACTTGCACAGAGGTTTGAACGTACGACATAGCCAGCGAAGTCGAGAAGACTTGGAAGCTGAGGGAGGGCTCTTCGGCGCTGAAAGTCTGCAAGGTCCTTCTGCGGCAGCCGACCGTCTTGTACATTCCAGCAAAAGGCTGTAAGCTAATTCGTAGTAAGTGTTTGGAATAGGAGGCACTTTTTAATGCACTTCAAGGCTTACCTTCATGACCAAAACCATTTGGGCCCCTAATTCCGCCGTGAGCAAGCTTTCACGCTCGGTGTCATCATCGCAAACGCACCGGTGATATCAACTTTATCAGGCGTATTGGCAAATTGACGATGAATATGGTTGACAGACATGTGGCCCATGATGAATACAAAGCCTATCCATGGCATAAAAGGACCATCTACGTAAGAAGCGATAAGGTATGCCCCGGCTGAGCTTATGAATAGCGTGCGCAGGCCAGACCAGAGGTCGAATAGCCCAACCAAGTAAAACAGCGAGACCCTAAGCCCTGGGTTAGAGACTGTGAGGATAGCTGAACAGTCTAGCGTACGCAATGATGAACAAGTTCTTCTGGTAGGGTTTTGCATCAGGTATACGCTTGAGAAGTCCGGCAAGTGGATAGGAAAGGAGAAAGGAGGCAATGAGCTTCACTGCTACAATTTAGCAATTGTGATTATGAGGAGGCAAGTACATGGCAATTTTCTAACATTCATCAACTGAAGCCCCGGTTGCCGAGCTGGCGTATTGGAATGCTATTATTCCATTAGCCTACTGCATCTTGAGCAGACTTGGAAGGATGGTGCAGCTCACGAATGTTGATATATGGTAACATGTTGGGCAACACAAGAAAGGGATGAAAAATGGGAAAGGTGTCTGCCTCATCAAGGCATTTGAAGAAATGGCTATGGCCTGTTGAAAAGTCACACGAATGAATATATTAAATAATTCCCATACGGAGTCATAAAATAGACAGAAATTTTCATGTTGTGGACCATGAAATCTACCTCAAACTGAGCTCTGGAGAAAAAACGACGCGCCGAGCCTTGGCGGCGCATCGGGATGCAGGGTCACAGGGAAAGCAACTGCCGGGAGCAGGGGTTGCAAGCGCCAAGAGACCTGCAAGGCAGGCTGCAAGTACATCTCCGGTTTCATGTATGAAGACCACGTTTGTGTAAGGTGAATGACTCTCCCTCAGCAAATATTATTTTCACGGCGCTCAAGATGCAACTGTACGATATGGGGAAACAATAGCTTCAGCCGAGAAGCCCAATGACTTTGGAGCTACCGCTCGTGTCTACTATCCACTGCAATCATGGACGTGGTCTCAGCAGTCTCGGGTTATATATCCAAAATGGTGTCGGCTGGAGACACCGCTTTGGCATCTTCGTCCGCAAAGATGAAGATTCTCTTGCTCGACAGTGAGACAGTGCGAGTCTAGGGCTATAACGGTGCAACCGATTTGAGCTGACGTCCTTACAGATCTCCATTGTCTCCACCGCCATAACCCAATCTGCCCTGCTCAACCACGAAGTATATCTTGTTGAGTAGGTCTTCGAAGCAATGGCCACCAGCTCGCGCTAACATACCTATAAAGTCGCCTTGATAATGCCTCTCGAGAAAAGATGCGCCATCTGCGCTGCATATGTTTCGTTCGGCCATCCCCAAATTCAATACAACACCTGATTGATGAGTTTCGGGATCCAAAATATGGCGAATATTCAATATGTGAGGATGGAATTACTCTGAACAGCTCTCTCTGGAGTCTAACATCGTTCCGCAGATTTCAGCAACGTTATCCGTAAATCCTCATTGGAGAGATTGGCCGAAGCAGACAACAACGAAGTAGTCAAGGCTGTTCAAGAATATTTTGCCGACTACATCATTGTGAATCCCGACCTATTCAATCTTGATCTCGGGTTTCCAAGGCAGCGCCTCTGGGCCAGCAGTCCGGATAGTTGGAACCCCGATTCACTTCAAAGATGTACTGAGGGAGTGATAGCCCTCCTGTTATCATTAAAGAAAAAGCCATTGATACGGTACGAGAAGAACAGCTTGATGGCGAAGAAATTAGCCACCGAAGTGAGATATCAGATGACCCAGGAAGAGCAACTTTTCGACTTTAGGAAAACAGACACCCCCCCAATACTACTCATACTGGACCGGAGAGACGATCCTGTTACCCCCTTATTAACCCAGTGGACATATCAAGCCATGGTACACGAGCTACTTGGAATACACAACGGCAAAGTTGACTTGAGTGACGTGCCGGATGTCCGACCCGAACTCAAGGAGATCGTACTGTCGCAAGACCAGGACCCATTCTTCAAGAAAAACATGTACCTCAACTTTGGTGATCTCGGTGGAAATATCAAAGAGTATGTGGAACAATACCAGTCTAAGACGAAAATTAATGCTGCAATTGAGTCTATTGCGGATATGAAAAGATTCGTTGAGGATTTCCCCGAATTCAGGAAACTGTCGGGTAATGTCAGTAAGCATGTAACTTTGGTTGGGGAGCTTAGCAGGCGTGTCGGAGCGGACGGTCTGCTGGATGTGAGTGAGCTGGAGCAAAGTCTTGCTTGCAATGATAGTCATGCGAACGATGTCAAGGTGACCAATTCAATCCCTCCCGCCAAGTGCCACTCTTAACTGACTATCTATTAGAACGTCCAACGGCTTATTTCGTCACCACAGATCCCCGCGAACAGCAAACTTCGCCTTGTAGCGCTATACTCGATTCGCTACGAGAAGCATCCGTCGAACGCTTTACCGATGCTACTAGATCTCCTCACTGCTGCTGGCAGTGTTCCCGCGAGCCGAGTAGGATTAGTACCGATGTTGCTTGCGTACCATCATTCTCTTCTAGCGGCTCCCGCCACTGGAGGCTTTTCCGATCTTTTTGAATCTTCCTCGATTTTTTCTGGAGCTCGCGATAGGTTCAAGGGCCTTAAAGGGGTTGAGAACGTCTATACCCAACATTCTCCCCGCTTAGAAGCAACATTACAGAACTTAATCAAAGCACGACTGAAAGAGCAGCAGTACCCTTTCGTCGAGGGCGGAGGAACAACGAGGGACAAGCCACAGGACATCATAGTCTTTATGGTTGGAGGTGCAACTTACGAAGAGGCCAAGATGGTGGCGCAGGTCAATGCTAGTTCACCAGGTGTGAGAGTTGTCCTTGGAGCTACAAGCGTACATAATAGCACAACATTTCTAGAAGAGGTTGAGGATGCTGTCTCTAGTTGGCCAGACGTTGGACCTTCATCGGCAGCGTCGAGGCTAAGGAGGGAAGCGGGTCGAAGGTAGCATGAAAATGGTGTACACACTACTTGAACTTTGACACGGCTCTTCTCTATCCGTTCAGCTTCGTCTTCTCCTCGCGACTACTTATGTGGCATATAGCGCCATGACTCGTTCTTAGACAGATAAGCTAGGATGTCATATCTGCCGGCCCTGCTCGTTGCTCCGTTCCTCACTTGGTTGTTTTGATCCTTTGTGACTTCTCGAACGCCTTCTTTCTCTAGATATTCGCGGAGGAGCTGCTTAGCGCTGCACGCAAATCGGCGGCGAAGAAATATTTGGGTACGAGACGGTGGGGCATGCTGAGCTCTCGGGAAATCGAGAGCGAAATTGCTTGCGAGAGCAGAGAAAATGTACTGAAACCTGAAGACTTTAGGATCTTGGGGCGAGAAAGCCTGAGATATCACAACTCGAACTTCTTGTGATTGAGCACGGGTAGAGGGCATTTCGGTCGATATGGGATCTGGTGATAGGGAATCTGTGTTGGTTATGACGGGGGTTGCCCGAGACACTGGTGCTGTGGATGTTGGTAGTATGGCTACATAGCATATTTTCCTGTCCAGCATAGAAGGGTAACCCAAGTATTTTGAAAACAGGTACTTTTATGGGCAGAAGATTGTCAAAGGTGATCCCTCATGCTTTTTAAAACGTTAACAACAGAGCATCACAACGCGAACTGGTCACCAACTCGGACGGACAATGTTGAATCAGAGGCTGGACCTGTTTTGTATGTCATTTTTGAAGGTTAGAAAGAGTCTGCGATTTGAACCCCAAGACTTGATCAAAATCCGTTGCGGTAGGGAAGAGCGGTTTGTGTACGTCGAGGCTCAATCGGGCTTAGCGGCATCAGCGGTACATCGGAAAGCTAAAAGTCACTTCTCGTCTTTTACTCTTTTGTTGCTTCAACAATTTGACGCCTTTCAAGATGAGCGCCCCTTTTCGACCCATGGCGCTCCTGCGCTGGGGTCACAGTCCCCGTGTGCGATCAATGCCCATCGCGTCCGCTCGAGGCTTCGCCACCATCAGTGAACGTACCAGGTATCCCATATGATCTGGTCGCACCCCGAACTGCTTGGCGCCGTGATACTGATCTCTTCTAGTACATATGATGTAGTAGTCATTGGAGGTGGCCATGCTGGAACAGAAGCATCGGCCGCCGCAGCTCGGTCAGGCGCACGGACAGCCCTGGTGACTCCATCCTTGTCCAATCTGGGCGTCTGTTCCTGCAATCCTTCGTTTGGCGGTATTGGGAAGGGTACAATGATACGCGAGATTGATGCATTGGATGGATTGTGCGGCCGTATCGTCGACAAGGCAGGGGTCCACTTCAGGGTTTTGAACCGAACAAAGGGTCCGGCTGTCTGGGGACCAAGGGCACAAATCGATCGAGAGATTTACAAGAGAGAGATGAAGGCGGAGATACTTTCCACACCGGGCTTGGGTGTCTTGGAGGCCAAAGTTGCGGACATCGTGACCGCGCCAGCTGCTGATGGTTGTCACAAGAGGATCGTGGGCGTCAGGCTTGAATCTGGTGAGGTCCTTGACTGCCAGAAAGTTGTCATCACGACAGGCACTTTTCTTGGTGGAGAGATTCATATTGGTTTGGAAGTGTTCCCCAGTGGACGAATGGGCGAGGCAGCTACGTTCGGACTCAGCAAATCTTTACGAGACGCAGGCTTCCAGTTGGGCAGACTGAAAACGGGCACTCCCCCTCGGCTCGACAGAAGAACCATAGATTTCTCACAACTAGATGTCCAACCTGGCGAGAACCCTCCAATACCATTCTCATACCTTAATCATGCAGTGGCCGTTCAAGACCAGCTCCATTGTTACGGAACCCAGACTAACGTAGCGACCCACAAGATCATCCAAGACAACCTGGACCAGAGTGTTCATATCCGGGAAACTATTAAAGGACCTCGATATTGTCCATCTCTTGAGTCAAAAGTAACCCGCTTTGGGAACAAAGACAGTCACAGGGTATGGCTCGAGCCTGAAGGATTTGACTCTGATGTCATATATCCCAATGGTATCTCTATGACCGTACCTGCGGCTGCACAGGATGCAATGCTACACACTATAACTGGCCTTGAAAAGGTTAAGATGCTGCAACCAGGCTACGGGGTTGAGTATGACTATGTTGACCCTCGCAACCTTCGATCAACCCTGGAGACCAAGTTAATCTCCGGTCTTTACTTAGCTGGTCAAATAAATGGTACAACCGGCTACGAAGAGGCAGCTTCTCAAGGTATCATTGCGGGTATCAATGCTGGCCTTGCATCAAAGGGGAAGGCTCAAATGACCATTGGCAGAGGCGACGGCTACATCGGAATCATGATCGATGACCTTATTACTAAGGGCGTCACTGAGCCGTACCGCATGTTCACATCTCGGAGTGAATACCGAATGAGCGCTCGGGCCGATAACGCAGATTTACGGCTTACTGCGAAAGGACGGATTGCTGGAGTCGTTGGCAAGGAACGCTGGGAACACTTCTCGAGTCTGGCTGCAGATATGCAAGAATTGCAGACTGCGCTTCAGAACGTTCGTATGAGCTCAACTGCGTGGACGACGAGAGGATTCCAAGTCCATCAAAACACAACACTACGCTCAGCGTTTGACCTCTTACGCCTCAAGGGGATTACTGTCGATTCTTTGATCGCGCATGTGCCTCAGATTACGTCTTATTCTCCAGATGTTCGGGCTCGGGTGGGCATTGAAGGGGTGTATGCGCCTTATGTGGCGCAGCAAAAGGCAGCAATCAGCGTTCTGGAGAGAGATGAGCAGCTCAAGTTGCCCACTGACTTGGAATACACGAAGATCCACGGGCTTAGCACTGAAGAGCAGGGCGCGCTGGAGATTGCGAGACCTGAGAATGTGGGAATGGCGAGAAGATGTGAGGGGGTGACGCCTGCAGGGGCGTTGAGGCTGCTGGCTTTCGTCAGGGGGGCCAAAGAAGAGGAGCGACAACGAGCAGTATTTGAGGAAGTGCGATCAAGGAAGCAAGAGTATGCTGGCGTGTGAGGTTGTGCCCGCAGACAGTGTGTGACGATTGAAGCATAACTGCATGCGGCTAAATCTGGCCGAACAATGGGTCTGCGTAGGCAGAGTAGTGTAGAGCGTTAGTGCCTGTGTACAAACCGTTTCCTGGGTTGGAGGTCGAAAACCCTTGAGCCAAGTATGGGAGAACAGTGACCTGATGGCTCTGGCAGAGGCAGATGTTGCAGGGTGGTGAGGATGGGATAGCAAGGAATACGGGTGGGAGTCTTTTCCAAAATAGTATGCTTCTTGAAGGATTCACTTTAAGCATATTTGGAGAGATGTACTTGGACTTCTAGGGGGAAGTAGCCCGCCAATCGATCCTGGCGGGAAGGTTGGTGCGGCGAAGAAGTCAATAATCTTTTAAGGTAGAAGTACTCCGTACTTACTTCTAGCAATGCGGGGGTGCGGATATAGGGTAAGGTACCCAAGTCAATAAAGTGTGTATTATAATTGTAATATTGATTGTGGGGCCTCCAATGTCATTGGGTAAAATAAACTGATTAAGGGATGTAGCAAGTAATGCGATGATGAAAGTTACCTTGTGGAGAAATTGCATTGATGGGTACATACTTGTATAATCATCATTGTCGTTGGACTTTTGAAGGGAAAAAAACGAGTGTTTTGTGGAGTGAAGTAAGGTAAGATTCAAGGTTTAAAGTAGCCCTATCATCTTAGATTACATTACATTACACTATTTTAGTCTCATGCACCCCGCAACGCTTTCCGTCATCCGTGCCAACTCTCGGCCCACGTTTGAATCTTGCCGCTCCTCTCAGATTTCTTGCATCTGAAAAAGCTGCTTTTTCATTATATTTAAAAATAATCGTGATATTTTATTATTGAAAAATCAATATCATGATTATTATATAAGGTACTTGTAGAGTACCAGGCCGGTCCCAGCTAGCTATACATTGCTATTATGTAACAATCCCAAGACAGTATGGTGGTAAGTAAGTAAGTAAATGTACTTTCTTCCTTCATTTTGAGTTATTGGTTAAGGTGATTGATTTATTATTGCTTCCCCTTTTCCTTCCCCGTTTCCTTCTTTTTTGCTTCTGGTGGACGACGCTTGTACCTGTGGCTGGCTGGTCCCAAACTCTCAAGCCATGTGGCTGAACGGAATCGAAATAATTGACTGCCATTACACATTACACCACCACGCAAGTCATACAAAAATAAAAAGAAGAAAAGAAGAAACAACAACGAGCGCTTCGTCTTTACTACTCTTGATACCCCAACTCAAATGGTCACCACCCGCTCCACATATATGATCAATTGGCACATCTTTTCGACGTGCATCATCAATCTCCTCATTCCCCACACCGTCGCTCTTCCATTTCCCACCGACGCGCTCCACTCTTTCTCTCCCCTCCATGCTTTGACCTTTTGCACCCGCACCCTTTTTTTCCCCAGCTTTCGGCTTTAATGGAGAGAAAAAAGTCCAAATATTCCCTCTTTCCAACACCTCCCCTTGCCAATCCCGTCTCCTCAACTCGACACCCCTCTATCGCACAACAAGAATCCTCCACCCCCGACCCTGAAGATCCCACCACGTCTCGAGAGCCCTCTCCTCCACCACCGCCCGAACCACTGCCTTCAGAGTCCCATGAGCAGCCGTTTTCCCCAGTGCCGTTGCATCCGGACTCTGAACTTGCTCCACGTTTTCAACAACGCCCGCCTCCCCAGCCAGATTCACCAACAATTCCAAGCGAAATGACGTTATCATCATTCTCTACGACCTCAGGATCCTCCCTCAAGCCCGCAAACTTTTCCTTGCCTTCGACCCGGCAACAACCCTGGAAAGGCCCCAAAAGAGCCTTCATCCGTCACGGTCTCGGCGGCGCCGGGAACTATCACAAACGACCAGACTCAGCTCCCAACTCCTCCGATGATTCGGGATTCCTTTCCGCCCTGTTGGGGACTTTCAGTCACAAGAAGAGAAAGGCGCGACGATATCCCGAAGCCGACTCGACAAGGTACTCGCAGTATAGCAACCAGGCCCTGCCGCTTGGGGCGGCCGAGGTTTTGAAGAGGAAGATGTTGGGGCAGGCGTCCGGTGGGAAAAGTAGTACGAGTAGCGATCGGAGTTGAAGGTTTGCACCTTTTCGGGCAGAGCTTCGGTGGTATGGCACACGCGAAAAGTCCCTGGAGCAGAAAAGTCGCACTTTTTTCAGAGGGTCATCGATTGGCAATGTACAAAAAAGACTTGGAATCCACGGATAAAAGGGGTTTGGGTTGACCTTTGCAACATGATCCAGTCTGTGAGCGACGTGCATGCCTTCGTGCATGGTGCATAGATCCTGGCAGTATCTGCTGCAATCAACCCATCCGTTGTTCCATGGCCTGTGGTAGATAGGACCGAAATTTGTCTTGAAGCACCATCTTTTCAAGGTTCCGAGGTATAGTGCCCAGGAAGCCCACTCTTTCCATTCCGCACTTCATACCGGTACTCACCCTTGCTGCCCCGTACCTTTCCTTCTCTTTCCTCCTTCCCCTCCCCTTCCCTCCCCCCTTTTCCACCCTTATTCACCAATCACATACTCGCACCCCTCACCCCCCATCCAAACCTCATGCACCCTCCCCGCCTCAACGTCCACCCTGCTGCCCACGCCAAACGTCTCCCGGCTCGGCTTCTCGTCCTCAGGATACGTAATCGTAAGAGCGCCGCGGCGGATCAGATGCGTCGTCAGGCAGTCATGCGAGTGGGGTGCGTAGTGTGCGTTTCTGCGCCCTTTGTCAGCCAGCGTTGCGTCCGAGAGAAGAAGAGAAGAAGGGACGGCAAAGGTTAGGTTGGTAGGTAGGTAGGTGATTGGTGAGTGAGAAAAGTAGCCGTGGGGGGGGGGGGGGGGGGGTTTGGGAGAAAGAAGCGTACGGGCCATCGGTCCATGTGAAGACGTGAGAGAAGCCCCAGGATCGGACCTGGGCTTCGGATTCTTTGCGGGAGGGAGGAGGCGCCATTGTGTGGTTTTTGTTGGAGGGGAGTCGGAGTTGGGGGGGATTTTGATTGTTGTTGTTATTGGCCAAAGTGGTGGGGCAATCTTTCGATCGAAATTGTAGATTCTGATACGAGCTTTGAAGCTGGACTCCTAAGAATCCAACAGAGGTAGGAAATGCTGCGAATGGTCAAAAAAGAATGTCCAGTATGAATGAAGGTTGGTAAAAGACCAGAAAAAAGGCAAAAACAAAATCGAAGTTTGTTGCAATGACGGGGACTCGAACCCCGACCTCGAGCATGGGAAGCTCGAATTCTACCCTTGAACTATCATTGCTGGTATTAAAAATATCTTAAACCAAAATATAAACATAAATGCTGGAAAAAAACCCCTCGTTTTGAAAGTGTTCCCATTTTATAAAGGCACGCCCGAGTCAATTATCCCTGTGTTGAAGAGTTGTAGATGTTAAAAAATACGGTTTATGAGATCGTTCCATCCTACACCGCCGGAATTAGATGCACATTTTCTCTGAAATCGCTCAGACCCAACGATGCACATCCCCATGTACTCGTTCCCAAATGCCCGTAAGCAAAACGCCATGGCTATGCCACCTCACAGTCCTTGCACTTTCCTATAGCTCGGCGGTTTGAGCGTCCTCCTCAATACTTTGATACAATATGGCGGTATGAGACTAACGGCAGATATCGCCGCCACTCTCCATGCAAAGCCCCAACTCCAAACATAACCCAAATCAAAATATCCACCCAGAAAAGGCACACTTCCCACATACACAGCGGCAGTGCCCACGATACTCGTGGCCATGATCCAGTGCCACGTAACTATTTCAAAGGCCACCATGATCAATTCATTAATGACTAGTACCGTGAAGCTCACGCTGACCATCCGGTTCGAATCCAGATTGACCAAGATCTGGCTGAGCCCTTGGATTATGCCACCTTGATAGATGCTGACCGCGACCCAGAAAAAGAAGCTACGGTAGCTCAGACTTCTGCCGGTGGTGAGCTCTTTGTACAACTCCGGGTAGAGATTGGCTAGCCCTTCATCGACATCTTTGTCGAGCACTAAACTGAACACGGGGGCCATCGTATACAATGTTGCGTAGCCAACAAGGAGCCAGTCGCGGTACAGAGCGTGCGGCTGAAATTGTGTTGCAATACTGTAGAACGTCTGGCAAACTGAGATGATAAGACCACGGTGGATGACAAATTGTGCGAGCTTGGCCGAGCGTTTGTACGAGTTGCGACCATGCCATACGAGAAGCTTGGTGAGGTGGTGAAAGGTGGTAATTGAAAAGTCTGCTGCGAGAGAAGCTTGTCTCCCCTCTTTGCCCACGATACCAACACCAACGTCAGCAACTTGAATCATTGAGACATCGTTACCGCCGTCGCCAATACAGAGGACTCTCTTTCGAGTGAATTGGCGGATAAGAGTGGCAACGTCAGCTTTCTGAGTCGGAGAGCAACGACAGGCAATAACCGCCGGTAAGAGAACCGCGACGGAGATGAACTCCTGGCGATGGTAAGTTAGAAAGTAGGACAACGAATCGCCGTCGATGAGAAGGGCTGTGGTTTCAGGCTTCGAGCGAAGAAGGGACAGGGTGTCAAGTGCAGTAGAAGAGCCAGATGTAGTGGAAAGGTGAGTGATGGTATGAATAAACTGAGTTCGTGAGACGAGCTTCGCTTGAACGGCGACACATCGGGCAGTCTCCACTTTGTCGCCCGTTAACATCCAAATCTTGATACCAGCATTTCTGAGGAGCTCAAGAGAGGACTTGACGTCCTTCTGGAGCTTGTCTTCGACACCAGTGACGCCAAGGAGCTCCAGGTTGTGCTCGAGATAGTCCTTTACAGTTTTTGCCATTTTGGAATCCCGGTTTTGTAGAGACATTGAAGCCTGCTTATATCTTGTTGAAAATTCGCTGTACTGCTGGATCGACAGCCTTTTCCTTCCAACAACCAAAGTACGAAGGCCTTCTCGAGCCATATTGGCCGTTTCCTCATCTAGCCAGTCATTGGCGGCGACGATCGACGTCATAACCGTGTCTGCACCTTTCTGGTAGAACCAGACTTCTGCCGGACTTTCTACGGAGGAAGCGGCAGATTCGGTCCCCTGGGAGAATTGCAGAATGATGCCCATGCGCTTTCCAGCTGATGTAAACGGAAAGACCTCGAGAATTTTGACTCGAACCACAATTCGAGATGTATCAACAGATTGGAGAGTGATACTGTGTCGGTCCCGATGCATAAGTCGCAGCCCTACGTTCTCCGCCCATCGAACAATTGCAATCTCGTCAGGCGATGAAGCTTGGTAAGTGGTGACACTCCGGCCTTCATCATCTTCCGTAGACGGTGTAACATTATGACAAAGCGCAAGCGTCAAAACAAGATCTCGAACTCGAGAGCCTATCTCTCGTCGTGTCCTAGTCGTCGAAGCGCCTGTGGAACTAAGAGCATATGTAGATGAAGGAGTGATTAAAGACGCTGTTTGTGTGGCATCGTTGGCTACACCTGTGGAGAATCCCTGGCGAATGTAGCTCCGTACTTCATCCATTGCTTCGTTAGCGTACGAGACAGTGCCGACATGGATTTTTTTCAATTCCATCTCGTTCTGTGTAAGGGTCCCTGTTTTGTCGCTCAGAAGGTACTCGATGCGTCCAAGTTCCTCAGGGATTGTGCTTGTCCTGACTACCGTTCCGGGAATGTCTTGATCCCGTTCAATGAAGCGAGCGTAAATTGATTTTCCCATGTCCAGGTTGACTCGAAGACTGATGGGAACTATAGTTGAGAAGAGAATGAGAAATCTTGTTACAGCAACATACCATTGCTGGCCTGGACGACCTTCAATGCCTCTAATTGCAACGAGGGCAATGGAAAGCGTCAGAGTCAGGGCACACAGTATTTTGGTGAGATTGTTAATCTCGTATTCTAAGAGACCTGCTTTTGAGCGTGAGGGAGACGTAGACAGAGCTTGCCGGGTTTGTGCACCCGTGTAGACTACTACTGCCAAAACAGTGACATTAGAGGCAAGTACCGTATTCGCCCAAGCTGTATTGTCTATCGTCAATGGGGACGTCTTGACAATATTCTCAAAGTCGTCCATATTTCTTTTCACCACCCGGGGTGCGATATGTGGGCCGTATTCCACTGTACCAACGAATTCGTTGACCTCTTTGGACGGCTTCCCAGCCACAATCTTGAGCCGCGTAAAGTCACGTGGATCCAGAGACTGTGTCAGAGGCGAAGCGAGACGTAGTTTCCAATCAGTCTCACCATCAAGCTGATCTGTCCGGATGAAAGTCTCGCCAACTCCACCCGAAGCGGCGGAGGGTGTGGATGTGTCAAGAGAGGTTGGCTGTTCTACGTTCGTGCCCGTATTCAAAGTCCCGGAAATGGGAGGCTCTTTGACAGACTCTACAGTGGGACCGGTTTCTTCAGACGACACTAGTGAAGCAGCTGGAATCGAAGGGACGGTGAACGACGATTCAGTGGGATAGCTCTTGAGTATGACAAGGTCCGCAGGTACTCTTTGATCCTTTCCAAGCTTCAAGATATCCCCGACTTTCAGGTCTCGGGATTTGATTTCAATCTCATCGACTTCAATATTCGAGACGGCACCTTGGCTGTCTTCCCCAAGATTCTCTTCTTCTTCCTCGATGGCATCAAGACGAGAACTTTGGAGAACACCGCGGGTGCTACTCTTCTTAGACGGAAGCCTTGAGCGCCGCTTCCGTTTCGCGATGCTCCCTGACATGACTGAGTTATCTCGTAGTCGAAGCACGGTGTATTCTTCCTTGTTCGCTTCAGCGTCCCTCCTTCTGCGCGCAATATCATCCAACGCTTCTTTCCCCAGTGTAATTGCAAGAACAAACGCCAATGGTGCAACATATGTCGAAAGATATCCAATTCGCAAAGGGGGTATTGCTTGAGACAAAGCGACCATAAGGAAGTACATATTGAAGAAGAAAGAAAACTCGTTATACAGCGTTCGGGGCAGGAAACTCCAAGCCGTGTATTTGGCATTTGATACAGCATTCGGCGGAAATCTTGGTGGGGGATATTGCCCAATGCTGATATTGCGTGACATTCCACCAGGTGGCGTGGCGCTTGTGTCTTCAGCAGGAGAGCTCTCAGGACCTGGTTGACCAGATGCAAAGCTGGACAACCGTAGATGAGAGGACAAGAAGCCTCGGCGCGCTTCACTTGTATAAGCTTTCGACACCCTTCTGCCACTTGGTTGGAGGAGAGGAGCATCGTCGTTAACAGCTAGATTCCCAGTCGAATCTCCATTGTCGCTACTATCGTTGAGTAAACCCTGGAGATCTTCTCCATCACCGGACTCGTCATGTCTATGCTTTCGACGACCAAACCTACGCGTACGTCCGACCCGCAAATTTCTTAGAGGTATCTGACTCTCCACCTGCTGATGCGTCTTATATGGATCGGTGTGGATACCGCGTGAATGTTCGGCGGTGGTATCGTCCAGCTCCTGCAAACCGAGCTCCAAGTCTGAATCCGATCCATCGCTCGGTAGGTCTGGAGCGTTTGGCTGATGGTACTGATGGGATCTCGGCATGGTTATATGGATGCCGTTAACTTGACCCACCAGAGCCTGTTTGGCAGTTGCAGCTTGGTTGTTGCCCAGGCTTATTGTATCGAAGACAAAAGAATCCTGAATATTGTCTTAAGACACATCGTCTTCAACATCGTGTCAGTATCGAGACCCAGTAATAGCGAACTTCGACGACCTCACAAAGAGCTCATGAACCACTGCCTACCAGCCCGCATCTTCTCCGAATGGCCGAGGTTAACCCGAAAGCGCTAGCATCTGTCTTGATGAACTTGAGCTTGAATTGGATGTGCCAGATAATCTCGTCCTTGTTACCTGTGAATGGTCGGCGTCGTATGAGAATGATTGAAATATATGGTACGCCTCTCCACCACCAGGGAAAGCTCTTCCGTGCTTTATTGACTTGCTGGTGACCCAGAACTTATCCCATGTCTACATGCACTCTGAGGAATGATGGACTCGGCGCCTTCGGCCCCAAATCACGAAAATGCTTGTGGCTCCTGGCATCCTGCGATGAGACCCAACTCACATCAACTGGACGATGCAAATGAGAAGCCAACCGACCAGCGTCTTTTTCATTCTGCAGACAAAAACTACGAAGGCGAACTGCTGGAACGGCCATCTGACGGTTTGGAAGATGCGGGACATGCGGAGCATGGAGTGCCCCTATCTGTCGAAAAGAACGACCAGAATACTACGAGCCTGGAAAGGACGAGCCAATCAGGCATCCAGGTTGGTCGTGATGCGATCGACTTGGCAGGTAATAGGGATGGGCAAGCAGAATCCATTGAGAAGCAGAAGCCTGGCCCTTCCGAAGGAGCGCTAACTAACGCACTGGAAGGCGCAGGCGCTGGGACTGACTTGTTAGGGTCCTACTCTCAATCTGGACCATCCCAAGACGGTCAATCGGACGCCCTGTTGCACGAAGGCGATGGTGCTGGGACAGAATGGACAGCGCCCACAGGACCTACCATGGACCCAACTCGCACCGTAAGCGCTCTAGGGGGAGGAGAAGAGATGGTCAAGGCGTGGGACTCAGAGCCGAGCTACGCAGGAGGCCCAAGACTAAGCGACGTCAGTCGGACCAACTCTTTTCCGCGAGTGCCACCCTTACAGGCCAGGGCCATCCCACCGCATTCTCTGTCGCATTCGCAAGCAGAAGATATTATGGAGGAAGAAATGAGTGTTGGGCCAATGGATCGTCTACCTTCGTTGGAAAGCTTGACTGCTGCGAATTCAAGTAGGGGCGCGCAGGAGCCGCCTGTCGAGATGACTGGAGATGAGAACCAGAGCTTCTTTACTGATCTAAAAGCTGCACAGGCAACCGATCCAATATTACAGGCGGAGGAGGAGTCAAGATTCGAAGAGGGTCTACCACTGATGCATGCGCCTGAGCATTTTCCCATGAAATTTCCAAATCATAGCTCTGATGCACGAAAATACAGTGATGCTGAAGACCATGATGATGGCTTCTTCGACAAAATGTCACAGCCACTGTCAGACAAATCGTCATCATTCAGGCCGCAAGCCTTGGACCGCAAGTCTACATTACAAGTACTTGACGCATTACATTTCGCGCCCCACAGCGCTACTCATGATGAACCCTACAGCGCTGAGGAACAGCCATCTTTGACCACTTTGACAGAGGGAGAAGCTGCAGTCTCTTCGAGTACGTCCAATTCGCAAAACGATGCCGAACAGCAGATGGAGACAGGCAAGGCACAGCCAAAGGACGAAGACCTTGCAGAGATATGGAAGGCTGCTTTGGGCGATGATGACCTCCTTGACGACAATGACAACTCACTGGATCCGTCGTTTTTTGAGGATGATGGGGAGGGTTTCCTCGAAGGCGCTGAAGACCAGACGGAAGTTCCATTGCAAGCAACATCATCGCCGCCGGCCCTCGAGCCAGTTCCTGGTTCAGATGGTAGTGGGAAGGGATCTGGCCAGATCAATGATAGACAGTCTTCATCACGTGACAAATATTTACCAGGTTCCACTTCTCAACCCTTCACGGTCCCTCCCAAGTACGCCTACAGTCATGGCAACGAAGCACCAGCGCACCAGCCGTTGCACCTATCATCTGGCCTGGGTCACCCAGTCTCCGCACCGCATGGATTCGGAGACAAAAATAGGCAGCATGATCACGTAGCTCAGGCGCCTTTTTCAAGACCTCAAATGCCGCCATCAACGCAGAGCTTTGCAGATAAGTCCAAGGGCGGTTACACATCGCCATATGATCTCCCAATGGACTTAACCCGCGCCAAGAAGCGTACTCCTTACCAGCAGTTGCGTCCGAACTCTGATATCCAATCCGCGCCAGCTCGACCTCCACCTCCAAGAAGTAGCAGCATGTTCACCGGCGCGCTCCCATCCCGTGATGCTGAACCTCCAGTTCCGCGTCTCCCTAGCGCAGCGTCAGTTGCGTCTACAGGTAACGGTCAGCCCTCTTCGCTCAAAGCCTCACCCAGCATGGACACTTTTTTCGAAGAGTTGCCCTCCAGTAAACCTCGTCCATCAAGTAGCATGGGCCGAGTAACACTGCCGACTCCCCAGCTCACTCCATCTCCACCGGCCTCATTCCAACGCGATCTATCGCGGCAAGTCCCAATGGCGCACCAGCCGTTTTCAGGAAACGCCAGCGGTTCCCAACAATATCAGCTTTTGCCCCCTGAAAGGATGAGCCTATATTCAAACGCGTCGCAGCCAGAGCCTAGAAGTCAAACATTGCCAGTGGTCAACGCGAGATACTCTCCTGCTCCGGTACAGCAATCGAACGTTCCGCCGCCTCGGAATCGATATGCTGCTTCACCACCAATTGTTGGTCGTCCAGTCCCCACACAAACATTGTCTTTCCAACCCCGTACTTCAAGCCCCCTTGCACAGAACAGCTCGCTGACGCGAGGGAATCATCAACCGTCCGTTTCCGACCCTTCATTGCACCGGCCGACATCGAGTGGAACACAGGCCGCATTAGCGCAGGATTCATTGTCCCCACGCTCTTACCGCAGCCAACAGAATGCAAATATCTTGGAGCCAATAATAAAGCAGAATGAAAGCACTCGTAGGATCGAGAACAACTCACAGTTTAGAACTTCACCTCCGCCTTTGCCCTCTTCCCACTATGCACCTCTTAACAAATCCCCTTTAGACTCGTCTTATGCCATGAATACACCAAACGCGGACCATACGTCAGCAGACGGGTCCGTATCCTTCCAACAGCCTCAAGAATCATTTGTGAATACCTATGAAGATTTTGCTCGTGGTCCACCGCCTCGAAGATCCCAATCGCAGTCACCGGACACTGGCAATTCCAAGCCAGAGCTTCTTCAAAGCACGCAGAATCAGTCCCGGCGTCCAGCTTCTGTCAATCATAACCATGTATCATCATCGTCCGTAGAGACTAGACCGCCATTGAATCAAATACAACAACGCGAAAGGACTTTTTCCAAGGATCTCAATTACATCAGACCGTCCGATGGTCGGGAAATGGACATTCTCGAGCGCTGGAAAGGATGCCCTATCATTCAGTTTGGCTTTGGTGGTACGATTGTAACAAGCTTTCCGAAGCACGTTCCCCGCTATGCCGCAGGCCAAAGCACACCCATGATCAAGTGTAGCCCCGGGGAGGTTAGAATTCAAGATGGAAAGATCCTTCCACTCGCTGAAGATGTTGCGACCTTTCCGGGGCCTCTGAGGTCCAAAAGCAAAAAGAAGGACGTCCTAGACTGGCTGCAACGACGAATTGCTCACCTAGAAAGCAGCGGGATCGGCCAACTCAGTAGCGCAACTCTGCCAGACCCAAGAAAGCGGTATGAAGAAAAGACGCTATTGTGGAAGATAGTGCGAGTCCTGGTCGAGCACGATGGTGTGGTTGATGGCAATGCTTCCGCAGAAAATACCATCAGGTCAATACTTTCTCCAGAACTGACAGTGGGAGACACTGCGTCCCTTTCTCCTCAGTCTCTCAATTCACCGCCTGTGGGCATCTCCCGGAACAGTGGCTCTCGTGGTATCCGTGACCCCGTGAAGCCAGAGGCGATGGAGGATTTGCGGAAACTCCTATTGCACGGAGAGCGAGAGAAAGCCGTCTGGCATGCTATTGACAATCAGCTATGGGCCCATGCAATGCTACTAGCCTCTACGTTGGAAAAGAACGTGTGGAGACAAGTATCCCAAGAATTCGTGCGCCAAGAAGTCAAGACCTTCGGCAACAACACCGAGTCACTGGCTGCGCTCTATCAAGTCTTCGCTGGGAATTGGGCTGAGAGTATGGATGAGCTTGTGCCACCATCTGCTCGTGCTGGTCTTCAGCTGATCAGTAAAACTGCCACCGCTGGACCTACGAAGAATGCACTCGATGGCTTGGACCGCTGGCGAGAGACATTGACACTGATTCTGAGTAATCGCAGCGTTGATGATGGAAGGGCTTTGGTGTCATTGGGACAGTTACTTGCCGGGTACGGGAGAATTGAAGCAGCGCATATCTGTTTCATTTTCGCCAAATCGCCTGGACTCTTCGGCGGACCTGATGATTCCCAAGTGAACGTGGCTCTTCTTGGGGCCGATCACTTGCAGCAACCCTTCGACTATGGTAGAGACTTGGACTGTATACTCCTTACGGAAGTTTATGATTTCGCCCATACAGTCCTTGCACCGTCTTCCGCCGCAACAGTATCACCGCACCTACAGTCATACAAGCTGTATCATGCGATGATTCTAGCTGAGTATGGGTATAAATCAGAAGCGCAACAATACTGTGAAACGATTACGAGCACTTTGAATTCGACCACCAAGCGATCACCGTACTACCACAATCTGCTCTTTGCGGCTTTAGAAGACCTAGTGGATAGGCTACGCCAAGCACCACGGGATAGTTCTGGGTCATGGATATCGAAGCCTAGCATCGATAAAGTTTCAGGTTCCATATGGGCGAAGTTCAATCAATACGTGGCTGGGGACGAAAGCGATGCTGCATCCACAGCATCTGGCAAAGCACCCGAGCAAGATATAGGGCCGTTCGCGAGAGTTGCTGGCGACTCGCCCAACCTTAGCCGAACTCCGTCTTCAAGCGACTTGTACAGCGCTTATGCACCAGGTATCGGAGTCCGCCAACTGGCCCCTACAGGCAATCCTTCGAACTCTCGATATGCCCCAGCTGGCATTTATACCCCTCGGTCTTCTCTAGAGCAACCTAGTAATTCTTCGCAGAATTACCAAAGACCAACACAGACACAGAATGACTTGCTTCGACCAGGGTTTGCCCAACAGCAGTACCAGTCTAAGCCTGTGTCGTCAAACGACTCCTACACTGAGTCCTTTAAGCCAACATCACAGCCATCGAACTATGCTCCTCGTAACGAAAGCTATCTACCAACACCGCCTTCACAGCCCGAATACATGCCTGTCGCTCCACCCGAAGATGCATCATCATCTCTTTATCAACAAGAGTCTCATCCGCCGGCCCCGCCTTTAAAGCCGGAGCTATCTCGCGAACAGCATCAGCCCCTGCAGCAGTCAGAACCGGCTCGAGATTACCAGCCGTCCTCGACGACTTACGAACCACAGTCATACGCATATGAGACCACTTCTACGAGCAGTTATGAGCCCCCGCCTATGAGTACCTATACTCCGCCAACGTACGATCCTTATGTTCCACAGGCTGGAGAATCCCCAGTCGAAGAGAAGGCAAAGAAGAAGTCTTTCATGGACGACGACGACGACGACTTCGAGGCTCGAGCAGCTGCTCTCCGAAAGGAAGAGAAGGCGCGTAAGGATCGAGAGGCTGACGAGGCCTTCAGAAGAGCCGCCGAAGCGGACGGTAACTATCACCATATCTTCGTCTTCGAATTCAACTAGCTAACTCTGACACAGCGCGGAAAGACAGTGCTCCCAAGCTCAACGCTAAGAAGTCTGGATGGTTCAGTGGCTGGCTTGGCAGCAAAAGAGAGGGTGATGCTGCTGAAGCCCACGGCACACCAAATGCACCTATCAAAGCTAAGCTTGGCGAACAAAACTCCTTTTATTACGATTCAGAGAAGAAAAGATGGATCAACAAGAAGGACCCCGATGGAACTACCGCAGCCGCCGCGACACCACCACCACCTAAAGGTCCGCCTTCAAGAGCGGTCAGTGCAGCTGAGCCTCCGCGACAGAGTAGCACTGCACCTCCGCCAGTGCCTCCACTTCCCACAGCGAGTGCTACTGCGCCTATTGGCGTTACTCGGCCGAAGGGTCCGAACCCGCCGTCATCCAATCCTGCATCTCAGTATCCGTCACGAAGTCCGTCGCCGGCCGTGAACGCTCCAACCACTACAGAGAGGGCACCAGTCGATGCGAGCGTGCCATCAACGCTCCCGACTACAGGTCCGCCGTCAGGTCCGCCCTCGGCACCACCATCAAGACCAGCAACGGGGATGAGCGGTGCGAGCAACATTGACGATCTAATTGGGGTACCTCAGGCTAGGAAAGGTGGAACGGTCAAGAAGGGGAAGAAAGGGAGGGGATATGTCGATGTAATGGCCAAATAGGAAGAGGAAAATGGAAGATATTTGGTGCTTGGCACGATCGACTGGCGGGAGTGTACGGGTTGTGCGCCATTGATGGTTGTGCCCCGCTGGAGTTCATTTTTTGGGGGCAACGGAACCGTGTAGAATATATCCCATGTCTACTTGGCAACGAGCTTTCTCTTTCTTTGATCAGCAAATATGAGCTCAGGGTCTGTTTATTTTGCAGGCATTGCACCCTTGGCATTAAGATGCCGTTTGAGTTTTCGCCGAAGTCCTTATCTGTTACATTGATGTCAGTATTGACATGTAATTGACTGGGCTGCATGGTGGCGTAAAGCTAGAAGTATACGATTGTGTTCGCCATGAAGTAGTATGGGCTATAGAAGACAACATGTGATGGGTATCTTAAGAGAATAGATGTGCTCAGGCTTCAGCGCCATGAGTCTAACAATCAGGAAGAGCGGTTAGCGTACTGTGTCCAGTATTTCTGAATAGTCAGACTAGGAGGACGCCGGTACACCTGAGCAAGTGGGTGTCAGTCGTCTGTGAGGTCGATGGTCTCTATTGGACCGGAGTTTCGAGAGCGTTTTCTAGAGCCGGCATTTTCTGCGTCTTCCAACTCGCGCTTCACCGTTGCGCGTGAGTCCAAGCCTCCAGATTTGACATTGCCGGCGCCTTCTAGAAGTGCTAACTGGGCCTGTCTTGGTGTCAGCTTGGTTTGTATATTTGGCTCAAGAGGAATGACTAACTCGTAGCTCTCCTATTTTCTGTTCTCGACTGATGGTCGCGGCAGTCTCGGGCTCGGGGGATGGGGTTCGAGGGATGCATCCTAGCGTTTGGAGGGTTTCTGGACAGGGCAATGCATTAGTGCACAGCAGAGCGACAGTACAACTTCCATACTCACGTTTCGAACGGTATAGAATGTTGAAGGTCAACGGCTCACCCTCCACTCCACCCATATAATTGATGTCATAGGTTGTGGGAGGCGGTGCATTAGAGGGCACGTCGTTGGCTGTCCTACAGAGACGTCACACGAGCATGCTCAATGGAGCTAGGGCAGATATGTAATACCGGACTGTATTTGCAATAGCTCTGCCCTTCAAAGTCTTCTCGGATACCTCACTAAGCGGCTTGTGCAACCTATCCTTGGGGGTATGCAGAGGTGAAGCTCGCTTCGTCCTATGGACGCGGCGGATAGTCACCCGTATCTTGCCAAGATCTTTCACCTCAGCTACTGAAGCAGCTGCGTCGCCTGCGTACTCAGTCAGTTATGCACGTCCAAGAAAAAGATGGCCAAAGAGCGGACTTGTGTGCAAGGCGCCGAATGTGGTCTCGCCCGAGGTCCACCGCTGAGAGTGATCGCAGTAGCGAGAGAGACGTGCGAAGGTGTGCTCTGTTGATTGTCCCTTGCTCCAACACTGTATGAGATGCGAGGTGGACAAGTCTGTGTACCACCAGAGCTGTTGACCGTCGTAATTGATGGAGAGGCGCACGGCGTCATCGTCCCGGAGGCGGTAGAGTGGGAACTTGTTACTCAAGACGATTCTGACCTTGAAGGTAGCATCGGTGACGGCTTCGACGTAATATTGGCGTGTATTTGGACTTGGGTTGTTTGGGTCCTCGTCGGGATCATGGTAGAACTTGAGCGGGTTTCCCTCTGAGATTACTTGGACAGTGACAGCGTCGAATGAATGGAGCATTCCGATACAACACCTATACACTTCTTTATACTTCTTCTTGGACGCGGGAAGATCTTAGAATAGGGTAAAAAAGAGTCAAGTTAGTTTTGATATGGACGACTGTTGATGTTTGATCTATCGATAATTGAAGTTGTAAGCTGACTTTGTTAGCGCGACTTTCCTGCCTCGCCTGCTCACGTGACGTCTGCAAGTATAGACATATGCCACCATTTCTTGCATCTCGCACCTTGCATACTGAAACCATTTCACTTTGCAAAGGAGCTTTGGCATTTCACCTTCAAAAGGACTTGGGCATTTCTTTCTCCTTTCACGCTGTATTATAGAAGAGAGAAAGGACAGCCATGGATTTCCGCAAATTGGAATTCAACCGCCTATTTGACAAGCCCCTCGAGCATATATACAATCTTCCTAGTATGGACATGCTTCACAAATTCCTTCCTATATGCGGCTGGCCCAATTGCAATCATTCCACCACCCATCCCTAGACTCCGCCCATATATATTTACATTCGGTACGCCTCGATGAACGGATAAAAAATCGAAGCAAAACTTTTGCGTGGTATCCCCTTCTCTACCATCAACACCTTGGCCTCTCCCTACCATGTTCAGAGTGTCTCGAGTGGTCTTCTCGACTGCCCTGCCTATGCTCGTCAACGTCTTCCAATCAATTCCAATATGTACTCATGTCCACCTCGTAAAGTCCAAACTCATATGAAAATAATTCGGCTCCGCAATGCCGCCCACTGAAACAACGCCCGTGTAGCTGTCCCCGTCATATATGGGAGGCGGACCTGGGCCTAGCGGGTAGGCCACGTTGGCGGATACATTAGTATTTGCATACTCCTTCCTGAGCCTGATGATTTCCTTGAGCCGCACCCGCCAGCTCGAGTAGTATTCCCCATGGCCAAGTACGACAGACCAGATTTGGCAGAAGAGAGACGCGTTCAATGCCAAATTGCGCACAAAGGCGGGTAAAGCCTCAGCCGAGACTACTTTCAGGCTGGCCGCTGGAGAGAGCTGTGGGAAGTTCGAGGAACAGATTGTCTGCACTTGGTAGTAACCGTGAAGTTCTGTGGCTGATGGCAATTGCTCATATTGTTCCTTTGTCTTTCTACGCGGTATTTTGGCCGTTACCAAACGTCCACCGCCGGTATGCGCCTCAGGGGTGATGACGAGGTTCACAAAATTCATCTCTGAAGGAAAGGTATCGAAGTTGAAAGCTCGGCCCGAATCGTTGTAAATTATCTTCACACGATCATTTCCAATATGCGCCTTCTTCTTCACACCTTGGGGGTCGTTCTCGGGATCTGTCGGCATCATCGTAGCGACATGAAAGACAATTTCGGTGACCCTATCTCGCCAAGCATAGGTATCGGCGCCGTCGAGATTAGATACGCGGTCCAGCCCTTGAGTGTTGAACTTGGCATCCTGGAGCTTGACTTTAGTACCAAGTCCCGAGAGGAAGGCCTCGTAAGCATCTGTTCCTCGTGAGTTTGCCAGAATCTCTGCTTCGGAGGTTTGTCTTTCCCCAATGTAGATCACGCCTGCTTTATGGCCATCCACCGTGTCGGTCCGATCAAAATTCCTCAGCGCACGCCGTATAACATCATTGTCCGGTAGAACGATTGGCTGCAGAGGAATAGGTAGCGGTGCAATTGTAGAAGAGATTTGAAGGAACATGTGATTCGGGTAGACATCGGGAAGTCCTTGGGAATGGGAACTCGAATCGCTCCTGCGCCCGCTGACATGATGCTCAGGCATCTTGGCGGTGTTGTGATAATAGGATGCGTGCGTTGTGCCGGATGCCTGCCTCTTCGTAAATTGACCACTGTTACTGCTGGGCAAAATCTCCAATGTGAGGATACTCATGCCATCCAACCACGTCTTTCTGATTGGAACTTCATCTGGGTCAACGAAGCGTGCGTCTGGCTCTGTCTCGCCTAGATCTGAAAATACAGTGCGATGCATCATGTCCAGTATCACCTGGCTTTGTTCTTCCACCATTGGATTTCCTGAACTGTCTTTGCAAGCAAGCCCCTTCGTTATCCATCCCACGTGCCGCGCCCGCCGACTTACTTCAATTGTCAGGAACCAAGAGGTTATGACATGATATGCCAACGCTGAGACGTACTCTGAGAGACTCGTCTGCGCATCAGGGGTTTGGCTCGTTTGAGCAATTTGGGCAGTTTCGCTTGCACTGACATTTTGACGGATAGGCTGGAAGCTAGATCGTGTCCCAGCGTTGCTAATTTGACCCTGACGCCGGTCCCTTGCATAGTCTAAGTAGCGTATACAAATTCCGAAAACAGTCATGTAGAAGCTGCCATCCTCCGCTAGGGTACCTGAATGGGCGTCGGGTACCTTTGCAGTAGCGGTAGAGCAGGCATCCGGTAGTCCAGAAAGGCCGCTTAAGAATTCGAGAATGTCGATGGCCAAATCGGACTGAGTGATCTTCTGTTGCATTTTCTGGATAATGTTAAACATCCATCTGTCAATGACAGAGGGAATCTCATGACAGCACAAAGCTAGGGCATGGATACAACACTTTCCAGCGCCGTCCCACCTGTCAAGACCGTTTGCAAAAGCCCGCACAGTGCTTTCCAGTTCGCGCCTCCCAAAATGCTCGCTATAAGGCAAGAGCATTGTCAGAATATGATACAAGCAAAGTACAACGTCGCGCGGCTTTATGCCTGTCTCTGGCAACGGCGTAGTAAAAGGCCTGTTACCCGTCCTTTCAACCTGAGCGACTACAAGGTTGAGCATAGTCTGAAGTTGCTTGACATGGCGTGCGAACAGCGAGCGATTAGCCAATTGAGAAGGCAAGTGGACCAATACGTAGCTATACGTCTCCCAGTCGCTGCCCTCTTCTAAGATGCCAACGACGACGTCGAGCCAAGAACCGAGGTCCAGAACATTAGGTTTCGCTTTACTGGAAAGTTTTGAGTAAACGACCTGACTTGGCCCATGCTGTGGCTCCTCGGGAAGGCCTCTGAACGGCCCATCATACATCCACAAAAGATGAGTGGGCTGTAGAGAACGCTCCCTGAAGTTGGCGGACCTCGTGGTTGATCTAGACCGTGCTGTCTTAAAGTTGTCCACAACGCTGGACCGACCAGTGCGCATTGCATGGGGTTGTTCATATGTCGACGTTCGGTTCGACGGTGTGGGCACGATATCCCGTGATATGGCCGTTGCCTCTGTCCTGTAAAGGATTGATGCTAAACCCAGACTATCGGGAAATGATACGACCTCAATTGCTTCCTTTGCATCGCATCTCAACCGCGTAAGTAGTTTGATGACACTCAGCCTTATATTAGTCGGATTTGAAGGTACCGCGAGTGATAGGATGAGGCTGTATAATCTCTTTGTCTTTAGAGAGGACTGCGGTAAAGATCTGAGAAACATTGTAATGAGGCAGTCTACGGTCCGGTCAAGCGCTTCACCAGGCATCGCAGGATCTGGCAGAGACGCCATTAGTGACTTTTCAATTACGGCGACTACAGGTTGGAAGGTATCATTCTCAATGTCAGGACCGCACTGCGCTGCAACCTCGGCCAAGGAGGCGACTACTGAGATCGGAAGGTTCGTACCGCCACTCAGCACCTGGCAGGTGTCGCGGAGACAATGCTCATATATGGTTTTCTTTTTGGTGTCAATCTTCAGCTTTGGAAACAGTTCTTCAAATATCCGAAGAAGTAGACAACTAGCGTCTTCGGATTGAGAAGCATCCGTGAAAATCTTACTGGACACCATCCGAAGATGAGGCATCCAGTTATCATTGGCAGGGTCCAGTAGACCCTGGATTCGCATGGCACTTATAGCGTCTTTCCAGATGGAAGGTATACGCAATGCCATGCGGACAAGAACACCCGTAACACTCGTCAGCTTCCGTTGATCCAGCGACTCCCAGTCTGCTTGCAGCAGGGACATCATGCGCTCTGCCGTACTTCGCAGTTCCATAGATAAGTCGCCAGTGATCGCGTTTTCCAATTTTTGATTGCTTAACATTGAATTGTAGAACGGCAAAGAGGAGTCGACGTCCTCACGTGTTGTCAGGTTCCACGGCGCTCCGAAATATTCCTCAAATCCCTCCAACAGAGCACTCCAGTCTTCTCTCCCAAGGGCATCTGCAAAATGCTTGTTGGAAATCAGGGAGTTGATGATTTTCAGAATGTCAACGTCCAGTTCGGCATTCAGATTGTGTACGTTCTTAAGTCCTTGTGCAATTGATTGAATCTCGGTGATGAGGATACCGCTCAGAACACTATCCTTCGCAACGCACTGAATTGTGGATAATGCTCCACGAACAACTGTAATACCGCTGCTGTCCCTCGGCGGATCGATCAACATTCTTAACAGTATTCTTTTCGTAGCGGCATGATGATTTGATATCAGAAGGTTGGAAAGACAGCCCCAAAGCTCTTCTTCAAATTTGGTCTCTCGAATACCAGATATCTTGCAGAGTACATGGATGCAGGGTTCCAAAGCTGATTCTGGAAGCCGTCCATTTGCTATGATGGCTAAGAATATCTTGAGAGTGCCCCGAACATATTTGCGTGACCTGGCTGCCAGGGCAATTGACGTGACTCGTTCGATCAAAGATACCAATCGGTCGCCGTGAAAGGCTTCTGGGTGGTGTCTGAGAATGTCTGCAATAAGATAAAAGGCGTCTAGTAGACTAGTCTCCTCAACGAGTGTTGACTGCTGCAAGCTATCTTTGCTCGAGGGATCTCTACCAGAATCATCATCACTCCGTCCAGTGCCGCTTGTACGACCTGGGGTGCTTCTGTTGAGCTCGGCTCTGGTCGACCTACTTCCGGCACGAGCTTTCCTCGCACGTTCCGCAGTTAGAAACCATCCTTCTAGCGAATGATTAAGAAACAGAACAAGCTTAGCCTCGAAAGGATAGAGCTCTTGACCGTCTTTGGTCAGTCGTTGCAAGGCTAATATCTGTAGACTCGCCTGAGATGCATCCACCGGTGTGACTATCATAGAATAGAACCTCTCTCTCTCTTTCAAGATCCCTGAATGAGATACCGAAGCTGTCAAAAGGGCAAACCCAGCTTTGCGAGCTTCGAGAGGAGCTTCCTCCGTCGTCAAGTCCTCCGCGACGGTCCATATCTCCAATAAGGCGTCGGCGGAATATAGGTGGATCTCTTTGGAAATCTCAAAAGCTGCCAGGATCCTCTTATCGGCGGGCAGTGTTGTGCCGAGTTGCCGTAAGCATCTCGCTTTGAAAGCGTCCTCAGCGTTGACGTATTTACTCTGCTTATTGCTTGACGGACTCCCTTGGGTTGTATCAGGACTACCACTGCGTGCCCTTACTGGACTTCCAGACCCGGCGGCTAGGGATTTGAATCTTTCATTCAGCGAAGGAAAAGCGCCATCCTTTTGACCTCCATCAACGCTTTCTGGGTTCATGGGCACAGGTGGTCTCGGTTTTTGATGTTTGAGGACAATGGTGGCAGCACCAGCCCCGAACAGTGTGCCTAGAGCTTTCTTGTTTATCAGCTGCTGTTCTATATCACAGCCATGGTGTCTACAACGAGTACAAAAGGTTGGCAGTATGGGGCAAACCACCTAGCTCGAGAAACCCCCAGGGCTGCTCTGTAGATAGTAGGCTGCTAAAGAGGTACAGTATGCATACGTAAAATTCCTAACGCACACGTGAAACAATTCATATAATAGGATAACCTACCGTAGAACCATCTAGCTAAGAACCAAACAAATGTCAAGGTTCAAGAGAGATGGTAAAATCATGAATATATCTTCTTTCAGCAGCTGCTGGTCACAAGAATTCACGGTCTATGGCCATCTCCAAGTCCTTTCCAACCTCTTACCAATAAGTCCCCATACCAACTAGCCAAGGCTCTGATCAAATGTAAAAACTATCAATTTTGTTTCTGTCCTGAAGTGAATGACTAAGGTACTCGATATCTCGGCGGTTATCGCGCTTGTTTACGGCGAGCGTTAGTTACACTAGACGCAACTTTCAAAGAGTTGTTTATTGCACTCCCACCACATCCAAGGTACTTGACTTTGCAAACCAGGTCCAACACCCTGAACTTGTTGGACCATGGCTGTGGATCTTACGAGCCTTGCTCACATTCTAGAAGCAAGTTTAGATCCCGTGCAAAATAAACAAGGTTTGATATAGATCCAGCAGTTGTACACTCAAGCTAAATTGCACGTGCAGCGGAGCTTGCTATCTTACACGAGGAGAAGAAACCGAATTTCTCTCTGTCTTTGCTGCAAATTGTAGCCACACAAACATATGGGTCTACTGCTCGTCTAGCCGGCGCCTTATACTTCAAAAATTACATTAAACGACAATGGACTGTGAGCACCTGTCTAGTACTACAGGTCTGGTGAGCCTCTTGGCTGATGTGGTGATTAGGACGAAGATGGCAATCACAAGCTGCCTCAGAACGAGGTTACGGCTATTAAGCGTGAGCTTATTGGGCTCATGATCTCAGTGCCTCCAAACATCCAGTATCAGTTGGGAGACGCGATTGGTGTTATAGCGGACAGTGACTTTTGGGAGAGATGGGACTCGCTGGTGGATGTTCGTAATTAAGCCACTTAAATCTGGACTCGCGCAAAGCTGAAGCTTATCCAGGACCTTGTATCCCGTCTAACGCCCGATAATCCTACGACTAATAATGGTGTGCTCCAAGTCGCTCATTCAATCTTCAAGAGATGGCGGCCTCTGTATCGGTCAGATCCTTTATTCACCGAGATCAATCATGTCCTTAGCAAGTTTGGGAATCCGTTCTTGAGTTTGGTTCAGGTGAGCCAATCTACATCTTCCAAAGATACGCCCTACAAGGGATTAGACTAACGTAGAAAACTTAGAGCACAGATGCACTTATTGATCAAAACCAGTCGAATAAGGTGATGCTCTTGCAGCTATTCGCAACATTAAATCTCATTGTCAAGCTGTTCTACGATCTCTCGGTTCAAGATCTACCACCAGTCTTCGAAGATAGCCTCCCCGCAGTGACCTCACTGCTTCACAAATATCTCACATACGAGAATGATCTTCTACAATCTGACGACGATGGTGAGGCAGGTCCTTTGGAGCATGTCAAGTCGGGTATCTTTGAGGTCTTGGAGTTGTGGATCAAGAAGTACGAGGACGCTGTTGGCGTACACGTTGGTCAATTTATATCAAGTTCCTGGAATCTCCTCACCACCGTGGGTTCGCAAAATAAGTACGACATATTAGTCAGCAGAGCGCTACAGTTTTTGACTGCTATAGCAAGTAGCACGGAGCACGCACAGGCTTTCAACGACGACTCCATATTGTCCCAAGTCGTTGAGCGAGTAGTTCTACCGAACCTGACTTTACGAGACTCGGATATGGAACTCTTCGAAGACGAGCCTATCGAGTTTATTAGAAGAGACCTCGAAGGTTCTGATAGTGACACTCGGCGGCGGGCAGCGACAGATTTTCTCCGACAACTGATGGCAAAATTTGAAGCTATGGTCTCGGCAGTTGTCCTTCGATACATTGACCACTACTTGTCGGATTACTCTCGAAATCCTGCTAGCAATTGGAGGTCAAAAGATACCGCTGTGTATCTATACTCCTCAATAGCTGCCAGAGGCACTCTCACAGCGAGCCAGGGGGTCACAAGCGTGAACAATTTCGCGAACGTCATTGAGTTCTTTCAGAACAACATCGCTGGGGATCTGGTCTCGGACACCGGCGTCGAGCCTATTCTTCAAGTTGACGCCATCAAGTATCTTTACATGTTCAGGAGTCAGATTACGGCAGCACAATGGCAAGACGCCTTTCCCCTTGTCGTCAAGCACTTAGGTTCTCCAGATTATGTTGTGTATACCTACGCTGCCATCGCCCTGGAACGCACCATGGCCCTCACCAACCCTTCCAAACAACCAGTGATCGGCAGAGCAAGCGTCGAGCACCTTTCAGTGCAGCTCTTGCGGCATTTGTTCGCCTTGATCGAGAAAGATCCTGAGCCTGCCAAGCTGCAAGAAAATGAATTTTTAATGCGATGTATTATGCGAGTCCTTATCGTCATCAGAGAAGCGGTATTGCCTATAGTGGATGACATCTTGACACATTTTGTGAAGATTACGCAGATCAGTAGTCAAAACCCAAGCAACCCTAGGTTCTGTTACTACCTTTTTGAAGCTCTGGGAGCTTTCATTCGGTAAGAGCTCAGCATAATGTCTCAATCGTAACAAATCTGACGAATCGTAGATTTGGCGCTCCTTCTCAACCCGAAAAGCTCGAAAACGGTCTTTACGTATCATTCATTGCTATAATACAGGACGACGTGCAAGGTGAGTTTCGCTAGATGCACGACTAAGATGAATGTGCTGATCTAGACAGAATTCATACCATATATCTTCCAACTCTTCGCTGCTCTTCTCGAAGCCAACCCATCCGGATCGTTATCAGACTACTACAAAAATCTGATACCTCCAATACTTAGTCCTGCACTATGGGCACCAAAAGGCAATGTGCCAGCCCTCGTCCGCCTCTTATCCTCTATCATCTCGCGAGGCTCGTCCGTCATTGCGCAGAACAATCAGATAGAAACTGTGTTGGGCATATTTCAAAGTCTAGCATCCACAAAAACCAATGAAACTTACGGGTTTGAGCTTCTAGAGAACATCGTTGCCAATTTCCCTCCGTATGATGTTCTAAGTGTGGAGAGGTTTCCGTACCCCTGCTGACGGATTTTCTAGGGCCACGTTGGAGCAATACTATCCTTCCATACTAAATGTTCTCCTTAACAGGTTACAGAATTCAAAGACGGAGCCTTTCGCATCAAGATTTGTTCGACTGTACCACTTTATCTCGGCAAAGGACGACAAGGGTCTTGGTGCAGACTTCTTTATAAGCAAATTAGATCAAGTCCAGGACGGGTATGCGTTTATCAAACGTTATTCATTGACTGAATTTCCTCGAGCGCTGACGTCAACTATCTAGTCTCTTTGTTCCCCTTTACTTAAACATCATCCTTCCAGACACGCAGAAACTTCTACGACCCCTCGATCGGAAGACGGCAGTCATTTCTTTCACGAAGACTTTGACCGATTCTGTAGCTTTTGCACAGAAGTACAAGAAAGGCTGGGCGTACACTTGTGAGGCTTTACTCAAACTCCTGGAGAATCCCCCAATACCCGCAGCTACGGAGGATACGATTGTAGAGCAAGATCCTGACGACATGAGCTTTGGCGTGGGCTTCACTCAGCTTACGACCATCAAGCGACCGATCCGAGACCAATGGCCTGAGATTACGGACGTGAAGAGATGGGTAAGCGAGTATATTCAAGCAGCAGATTCAAGGCAGAATGGAAGGATAGCATCGTTCGCACAAGACCGACTACCAGCGGAAGTGGGGCCTATGTTTGCAGCGTATATGCAAAGATAACTAGGATACCGAGGGTCAGCTGGGCATGATAAAAGCAGGATGAAGTAAAGTAGGTAATTGATGTGCGTCAGAGTGTGAAAGATGAATCTTGCATAGAACGAGGAATAGCGACGCCAGCGATTAAAAGCGATGGCCTTTACAAAGACTCTTTAGATAGACTACATACCCATGCTTGCTTCAAAAGCAGCAAGACAATAGCAAATATTGATTTTTCAAAGGACAACATCAGTGCCTTCACATGGTGAGGGTTCTGTCAGTCAGGATGTCGTTGTTGACTCTTTGTGTTCTGTACTAGTCATGGCGCTCTTTAGGAAGAGAAGGATCTGAATATCTTCTCCCCAACTTACTCAGACTATCAAGCGATCCCCTTCTAGAACGGCGTCGTCACCGAACCTTGCCAAGTTACAACTACCATGTCCGTAACCCGTTGATGTTTGACCATCCTTTTGGTCTTCAAATCTGTATGGAGCGCGTGTAGCAATTGAGTGTATTCTCCGGGCGCCTCTCTACTTGGTAAAGAACTTTCACACTTCCGTTCCACACCAATGAATACCCTCACCATTCTAGATATCCCGTCTTCATACTCCTTACTTCTACGAAGTACTCCTTAAGATGCGGGGGGAATGGCATCTATTTTAAGACTCGGCCTGCATGAGAATCCCTGGTCAAGCTATTGGTATCTTGACCTTTAGGCTTTCATGCACTTAATACTACTTTATCTTTACCTATTATAACCCCGTAGAAACCCCCATTTCCAAGGAACTCCAGTCCCTTACCGCGCGGTATGTAGGAGGAGCGGCGTAGTGCATAACGGAGATGGAAAGGAGCACAGCGGCAACCTTGACCGTGCCAAATAGCATAAAGACCGCATCTCCTGCGAGCTATCTTTAACCTCACGGTATCTCATTGTCATCATGTGCAAAAGGCTCTACTGATAATCAAGGTACGTTGGGGCGAGTCTCTAAAGAAACCAGCGAGCTGATCATATGAGGTTTAACCAGTCTCTTACACCACGTTCTTTAAAAACATTTTCCTTCGAAACAACCCACAGTCACTACTTCTCAAACCCTTATTATAATCGTTCATATTGAAGATGTATCGTCTGCCAAGTCTCATCATTGTACTCTCCGTCGTTCTGTTTTCATGGAGCTGCTGGTCAGCCCCATTCAGCACTACTATCATTAAAAGAAGCGCCGTTGTTCCAAAACTGGCAGGCAGCCCAGTAGTTTTTGGTCCGGGCACGTATCCTCGAGCGAATAGTCTCTCTGGTTCATCCCTGCCGGCTGGTAGCATCATTGGCGCCTACACTGCCTTCCAAGATGGTAATAATGTCCTCAACATTGTCATGAGCACCGGCAGTGGCGCCTCATGGACAGCACTTGGCGAAGTTACGAGAGGGCCATCGAACGCCAACGACATCGACAATCCATACGTCCTCCAACTCCCCTCAGGCCGCGTTCTTTGCGCGTTCAGGAACCACTCCAAAGACCCCAACACTGGCGCCTACACATACTTCCGCATCACCGTGACCTATTCAGACGATTTGGGCAAGACTTGGAAGTATCTAAGTACCCCGGCTTCGGACCCTGGAGCTGTCAATGGAAACTGGGAGCCCTTTCTCCGTAATGCACAAGATGGCTCGCTACAGCTTTACTACTCTCGTGAGAATTCTGCCGCCGATCAAGACACGCTGGAGAGATTCTCCACCGATGGCGGCAAAACGTGGACGACGGCCCAAACCATTTCCGGGGCTGGCATAACTGCCCGTGACGGTATGTATATTTTGGAGGTGTTTCCTTACTTGACCTTAGTTTCTGAGCCACGTGGCATGTCTCGGGAACAAAGCACTGTGCTTGTTTGTGACATAGGCTCCTCGCGCGAATCAGGACTTACTGACCTCGAATTCTGTGCAGGTATGACAGGGGTCACGACTGTTAGCGGAACCAACTTGATGGCCGTCTTCGAAAGCGAGTCAGACGGAACCTTTGATGTCATGTCCATCACATCCTCCGACGACGGCAAGACCTGGGGCAACCGCAAAACAGTCTACACACCAGATAGCCCCAACACCTCCGCCGGCGCACCGCAAATTGCCAACGTGGGCGGTACGCTCTGTGTCAGCTTCATGACAAACGAAGATTCCACTGAAACTGCTCCTTCAAGCGGTTATACCACAACCACGGCAGCAAAGCTTATCACAAGCGGAGACGGCGGGGTTACATGGGGCAATAAGATTACTGTCGGTCAGGTGTTGAGCGTGTGGCCAGGTCTGTATACTCTGGGACAAACAAGCTTTTTGATGTTGTTCGACAACGGAGGGGCAAAAGCCCAGACAATAACTCTGAGTTGAGGGCACCTGTCCTTGAAGCACGGTGCATGTTCTTTCTAGCTATATTCCGCATCATGCAATCCCTTCCTTTAATGTCTTTTAGAGAGCATCAATTCCACGAAGCCGTCTTCTTTGAAAGACATCCTGGCCTTCTCGTCTTCATGTTTCATAGTGCAATTGAGTGTAATTCTGCTTCTGAGTACCAAACCTCTGAGCGACTAGAGCCTCTCTAGAGTTCCCTATTCTTCACGAAAGCTTTGTCTGCAGTCGTTTTGCCTTAAATCCTCTTGCGGTATCGATTGCCACGCGGTCTCGAACTCCGAATTCCGAACAACGAGAAAAAGGGCTTGCTCACAATTTTTCAGTGTCATGACCCGAAACAATACACCGTTGCAATCAAAAGTCGACAATATTCTCAGAGTATTCCCCAGAAAGTCGTGGTACTTGTGTCTTGCTATCCAATCAAGAAATTCGAATAAAAGCTTCCCACGCCCAGAAAACGCGAAAATATGCTCTCACAAAAAAAAAAGCCTACCTAATTTTTCTTTTTTCGTTTTGTATAGTTATGTATCGCTCTCTCTCAATTATGGATCAGCATAATATTATCAGAGAACGGCAACGAATCCTTAACTCCAGGTACTGATCCCAAGCCCCCATCCCCAGGAGCTGCTGCCCAGATTCTGCAAAACATGTTCATCACAAACCTGCCATTCTACGTCCTAAGGCTCCGCCGCAAAGGGCGTCGAGTCTTTTCTAAGAAAATGCCACGATGACACGAAGCGAGCTACCTGCTGAACCAACTTCCTGTCTCAAAATCCACCTCATCGATGATGAACGCCTCTATCCGGACAACGCACTTGCTCAACCCTCTCTCGACACTGAACGTTTCAATCCATCCAGCCACGGCGATATCGAAATCTTGGACCGCGAGTGACACATCCCAAGTCTGCTGCCCTACCGAACCAAAATAGGCCACGCATCTACCCGTGACGCACCATCTCCCTCCTTTGTCCCTGACCGACTGACTTACAAGCCGGATCTTGTCAAGTCACCAAGCTTAGACTGATCCGCCTGGATCCGATGATACCGAGATACGCTTCTTTTCGTGCACGATACGGAGTAAACCGGCACCACCGTACGCAGGCGAGCCGCCATAATTGATCACGGATGCGGAACACCATGCCCATTGCAAACGACTAGGCACCAGCGTGGGAGCATAGGAAGAGATTGCCGGCATCCGATCAGATCGAACACACATCCCACTCGACTTCATGAAAGCTCGGTGCACTTGTTGCTGTACCCCAGGAGATTTTTTGGTATATAGGCGGATACGATCCCCTTATGCGAAATAACTGCACAGTGAAGGCAACGGCACCCCACAAGGGGTTCTTGAACATGTCCATCTTGGGACATACGGATGTGCTGGGGGTGGAAGCATCGGCAGAGGCTCCGGTCAGATGGGAAGGAGGCTATTGATCATGTCGATGCTGCTAAGAGTGCAGCTGTACGTAGTTCGTTATACCACACTGCTGAGATCCTTGCTATTGCTAAGAAATGCAATCTTTGCCCATACCAAACATACATGCGCATGGGCATTCTGAGATGGTCTGATCGTCCGGGTTCAGGCAGAAGGTACCTCGTTGCAATTGGCGGTAATGAGTGTGACTGAATAAATTATCGTTGTCTGAGTTCGCACCATTAGACCGAGACTTGTCCGAGATTAACGCATGACGAACGTAGTGGAGGGGACAAGCGGGATCTTGCTTTGTCCTATTTGTACAGCGTCTCACAATCCGACTGCCGATGCCGTTGACACAGTAGAAGCTTTTCGTACAATAGTAACTCCCCCCGTAATACGTACTAACATTTGCTGCCGGATCACGGGGGAAATCGTTGGCTATGCTGCCGCTCTCGTAATAGCAGCTCTTCAAATGACCAGAGCAGCACGAAATCACTAGGGTCAATAGAAGTATAGGATATGGAGCGGGTGTACTTTGACAATGAAGAGAATCTGGAGAAATAGCCTCGTACCAACGGATTGTAGAGTAAAAAGGGGTAAGTGCCCAAGGATATAGATGAAAAAGTATTGCTGCCTCCGTGTCACCAGTGGGCATGTTGAAAACATTGGCTGGGAAAAGCCAGCTCAGGACCTTCTTTTGATCATGTCTCGGACCGTTCAAGAGCTGTGTCTTGCTTTGGCTTTCATATAACCAGCCCGGTACGTGAGAGGTAGCGTAGGTCTAGACGCTTCCTTTTGGTGAACAAAAGCTCGGCCAGTCCGATAAAGTATGCCCTCTTCCGGCTTCTTTCACTAGAGGATCGTGGGTGCATCCACGCCTACGCATTTCCATTTTCGGCGCTGGGGCGTCTCGCACACGCCGGAGAGTCAGCTCGACTCATCGAGCGAATCCGAGATCCCATTCAAAAGCACGAAGGGCTCATGTCAGTCGCTAGCGCCGTACGTGAGAGCTTAGGCGGTTTGAGCGATTGGTCTGGGAAGGCTACTGTTCCGAGGAGATCTGGTGATCATTCGCTGCTGTCCGGGTCTTGGAAGCCCATGACATTTTTGAAGCTTGACGTTTTTGGGGCCGAGCTGCATTCTTATGGCCCAGGTGAGGGGATGCCTGATTCTTCCAGAACAGTATCGTGAGGCAAAAGACCTTAACGTTCACCCCGTCTTCTTTTACTGAATATGCTAAAGAGTGCTGAGCCAGGGGATGCGTTCATATCCTACAAGTTCTTGCAGATTTAGTCTGATGTGCATTCAACATTGTAGCTGCGTCATGCGACATTGTGAGCATAAAAGGAGTACGGATCATCCTTGACATTTTTTTTTTTCAAAACCTCATTGCGAGAAGCTTCAAACACGTTCCTCCTTTACCTTCTCTTCTACAGCTTTACCGCTGTCATCTTCATCTTCCACTTCTTCGTCCTCTTTTGCGTTCTCCAAAGCCTTATACTTCCGCCTTGCCTTCTTCGTCTTGCTAGCCTTCTTCTTCCTTTTGATTTCCACCTTCAAAGCCATTCTACTCTCAGGGCCATTCTCTGCAGCCTCAACCTTCTCTGCGAGTAGGCGTCTGGCAATCTTCCGGTTCTGTGACCGTGATCTCGTGGCTTGCGATTTGAGTACGATGCCGCTAGGGAGGTGCTTCAATTGGACGGCGGACGTTGACTTGTTCTGATAGGATTGAGGAATATTAGTAGTGACAACCGAAGGACATGGGTCCATGGAAAAGCTAACATACGATCTTCTGGCCTCCCGGCCCACTTCCTTTTAGGTAAGCTTCTTGGATGTCCTCCTCATTGAGCACCAGGCGAGGGGGCAACTTGGCTGCAGCCGCAACATTGTGCAATGTGAATTGTCTTCTCACGAGACTGAAGGGTGTCCTGATTACCCCGAAGTTGGATCTGGAGAATGTGAAGAGAAGCATGACGACGGTATCATATTTGACGGACTGCCAATGGGATTTGGGAATAGGAACCCTGGAAGCCAGATTAGGCCTGATGAGTAAAGGAATCAGGAGGGAACATTAAAATTTGCATGTAGCGCTGAGGATGAGAGCGCGCTGAACAGGCAGGCTGTGGAAGAGTAACAGAGGAACGATGCCAAGAAAAGCGGAGTGGCGGCGGAGATTGTTCCTATGCCCCTACCCTCTAATTCCCCAGTCGCCAACGGCATTATTCAACGTCCCTTATACGTCTTCTACCTGTCCCCATCCACTCATTGCCCCCTTAAGTCGCTGCATGATCGCTCCTTATTCATAGCATAAGGCGAATTGAACACTGCGAACCAGACTCACACATCTTCTTTCGCAATGTTATCTGCCTCAGGTTTGATTCGATGGCTGCAGCGCAAACGCTACCAATATGAAGTCACCTTCTCACTTTACATGCTTACGCCTACCGAGAAGTTCATCTTCAGTACGTTCCCCCTGTTGGGTATATCATAAAAATTTCCAGAACCGGCCAAACCATGAGATCAACTTGAAATTAACCCTTGCTTCCTCCAATGCCATTCCTGCAGCCCTGCTCCCTGACTTCTTACCTTGTGTGCATCGTCAATCGAGTATGCGCTGATGATCCATCTATAGACACATTCCTCCTTCTCTTCATCTCCATGATCATAGTCGCCGCGTCGCTGTACCTCCCTGAACACGTGATGAAGATGGCTAGCAGAGCATGGTTCTACTATGCTGGGGACGAGACTGTGGCAGGTGTAGGGACGAGAGCAGGGTCTGGCGCCGGCGCCGGTGCCGCAGTAGCGAAGTACGCTGACTCGGGAAAAGCTGGCGGGAGAATGGACGGGCAGGATGTGCTCAACATGCTGGGTTCGCTATAATGAAGTGCTGGCATAGCATTATGGCGTTCTTTTATGAAAACGAGGAGCCTCAGTATCGAAGCATTTGAAGCTGCGATCGCCAATGCACCTTCCCGAGTTGACAAGGAAGTCCTGGCGTGCTCAAAAATATACAACAGCTACCCCAAACCCGCCTCCATTCCACACCACCATCTCAAAGCACGCCCTTCGTACTCCCCACCTCCCCCTCCTTCCCCTCGACCCTCGCACAAGCCATCCTACAAGCCCCCGCCAGCGCCTTAAACGCACTCTCCGCCCTATGATGATCATTACTCCCTCGAATCACATCCACATGCAGCGTCACCCCGGCCGCCATTGCCCAGCTGCTCAACCCATGATGCACCATCTGGCTATTCAGCTGCCCAATCATCGGTCCCTCGAAATCAAAGTTCCCCACAAAGAAAGGCCGAGACGATATATCGACGACAGCGCGCGAGAGCGCCTCATCGAGCGGCGCGTAGCAATGACCGAAGCGGGCGAGGCCGGTACGGGGCCCCAGGGCGGTGGTGAAGGCGGTCCCGAGAGCGAGGAACGTGTCTTCGGTCGTGTGGTGGTCGTCGACTGTGCGTATGTAGACAGCATTCATTAGCCCCCAAGACCTCAGTTGCCTGAATGAATGAATGAATGCATCAAGAAAGAGGGGAGGCCGCAAAAAAACGTACTGGCCAAATCCCCTCTACACCGCACCCGTAAACTCCACCCCGCATGCTTTGCCCACGCGTGCAGCATGTGATCCAAAAACCCCACGCCGGTCCATATCCAAATGTGCTGCGACCCCTTTAATTGCGACGCATGGTGGTTCGTCGACTGCGACGGGGTCGGAGCGTTGGGCGCAACGTTGTCGGCGGAGAAGTCTGCGTTGTCGGGTAGAGGATCGAGGGGCCCGCCGTCGAGGGAGAGGGAAACTTGGATTTTGGTTTCGTTGGTGGTGCGGTTTATGAGGGCGGTGCGGCGGGGAGGGGGGGTGGGCATCATGGTGGGAAATTTGGGTTGCTGGATTTACTTTGTTTTCTCAAGCTTCATGGTGCGTAAAAAGGGTCAAGGCTTGGGTGGTGGCATCTCTCAACGTTTCATAGTGTCTTTAGACGTAGTAAGTTCAGGAATCATCCCATGTGCAGAACGGGCCGAACAAGGTGTTTTATGTAATGATCACTGTTAAAGTCAAAAGCTCTTCATGCCTGCAATAACTGTTCTGCCTTAATTCGGCGCCTGGTGAACAATATCGGTCAAGGACTTTTGCTGAATGCGTTCTCTAATTGAAAAGCCTCCACCTAGACTGCAGGAAATACCAGTGTAGCAAAAGGTGGCAAAGGGCCAGCATCTAACGTGGACGCCATGTTCACGTAATTTTCCCCCTTCATTCTGACGTTGCATCAGATCATCCCTTCATTGCTCTCTGGGTATCATCGCAAAAACCAATTTCAAATCAGACTCCAGCAACCTCGAGGAGAACTCCTTCAGACTCAATGAACCTGCACCCCCCGAAGCCCTTCAAAATTCTCCTCATCTTGACATCAGGCCCTTTGTGCTTGCCTCCATTTGCGTGCACCGAGACCTGTTCATCTTCGAACAACTCCTTGACGCCAATAAGATGGTCCAACTCCCGGTCAGGGGAGCACCAAGTTCGAGTCTCGGTAACTTCATGCTTCTCGTAATCCGTGTTCTCCCCCTTGTCCGTCCCTTTCTCCCAAATGAAGCTACCTGGCAAGCAGACCAGATCCCACCCCTGGTCCATTATCTGCCGAGGTCCGTCTTCCGTGGCCAAATATCCGCCCTCTTCGACCACCACGGTCTTCTTGATCCAGTCCAAAGCCGCTATCCTTTGTAGTCGCAGCGGAGAATCAGCCTCCATGTCATGATCCACATCGTATCCGCCAAAGCCGTCTTCATCGCCGTTGCGGAAACCATTGGGGATGACGAAGTTGATCTCTTTCAAGGCTCTGTCTTGCGTCAGGAGAGCGCAGATTCTCTGAATGGCAATTCTGTCTAGGTCTTCATGGCTTCAGCATCAGCACGACTTCTGAAAGATGCGAGTTGAAATGTAAAAAACATCTCCAGAGTCAGGCACCCTCGCAACGTGTTTAACAAATTCAAATGCTGGTAAGGGATAGGGAGTAAGCTCTCCAAAAAGTATACTTACGTCCTTCTGGGTCGACCTTGGCCATGTGCATGTGTGGGGAATTCTTGGATCTGCCGTTAAGGTCCTTATTGTCGGCATCTTTGACCGGCCAGCGCATGTAAATCGGGGCATGAACACCCACGCGCTCTATCCGTTTTCGAGCTTGAGGGCCGATGGTCAAATAGAAGCGGAGAAAACCCTGCCAGCCACTTCTGCCAGAAAACTTGAAGACATTGTCACTCCAGAAGAAGGTGACGGCTTCGTTGTAAACTTGTCGGCAGGTGCCCAAAAGACCAGTGGCCATCTCTTTGCGAACATACTCTAAACTCTCTTGATGACGTGTCTTGAGCCCTCCAACTGATGGCTCTTCCTCTTCGTGGGGCTTTGTCCACTTGTGAGGCCATAAGTCGAGGGGCTCATTCCTGATTAGAGCGTAGCGATAGATCTTGATCCGGATCTCACTAGGGAGCCTAAGGAATGGTGACTGGAGCTGCGATTTTATACGACAGCGGGGCGACTTTCTGGCCATGGTCGCTGTCAAGCCAATATGTGACAGGGTCTAGAAGCCAGTGGAGATAAGCATTTGTAGTGTGGCCATGGCAGGTGTCGTTGCCCTTACCTAGATAGTCCAGGACTTCTAACAGCTTGGGGACGGCAACTCCGTAACCCTTCCTCTTTGACGGGCTACTATCATCGAGATCTCCTTTTGTGAACCCTTGATTTTCTAGTAGACTGCAGTACAAGAAGAGGCAAAGGAACGGAAATACACAGAAAGCAGGTCAAGTAATCGACAGTGTGACGGACAATCAAATCCACAAAGCTGCCTTAGACTAGCTTCGGTGACATTGCTATGCAAAGATGCATAGGTCGATCGTACCACTGCTCTTCAAGGAAATCGCGGTTTTTTTCCGTAAGAATTTGAGCAAATTGTTTCAATATTACACCCAGCTTTTTCACTGCTTAGTTGCGGATATGGCACGTTGCGGGGGGCATGGTGATGATAGGAGACTGAAAGCAGCTGTATGCTCATCGGAGCTTCACATTTTGGAATAGATCTGGGATAGTTATATGTATGTGTAACCAAAAGGCATGCTGCCTAGGAAATTAAGTAGCCTTGACTCAGAAACTAGACAGCACGACCTAAGCGATTAGAAGCGTTTAGGCGCCGGATAATCCCTTGTGCTAACCCGAAATGGAAGTCATTACTTTTTGAGACTTTCCCTCTTTTCATACTTCTCTATCCTACAGCATGACGAAGCGCTGATAGTAGCAATGTCCCGCAGGAAAGACGAGGAAAACAAAGCTGCTGGCGCCGAAGCCTTCAGAGGTGCAATTGTAGGCGCTGCCAAGGTAGAGAAGCCCCATCATCCGGAACTCCCCCCCTCCCCTGCTCATACATTCCTGCAATTGTGCCAGTACCCAACCTTGCCTTTACTGACACGGTAGCAATTTCAGTGGGGTCTCATTGCTGGTGGACTCGGTGCCGTGGGCTACTTCCTGTCTCCCATCTATCGAGGATTGACTCTACAATTCAAAGTGTAATGTTCTTCAAGCCTCACCTGGTCTTACCCCATACCAATCCGCATTCCTACACAGGTACATCCAGCTCTCCGGAATGACACTCGGCGGCTGGATCGAAGCCGATCGACGGCTCCGCGCGTACGAATTCCGAGCCCGGCGTGAGAAGAAGCGGCAGAACGACGAAGCGGTGTGGAAACACTGGGAAAGCATGATTGAGCAGCAGGAGCGGAGAGAGCAAGAGCAGAAGCAGGAACGAGACAAAGGTTGAGTTCACGGAAGTCAAGCCCACAGAGCTTTTCAAATCACGTCGACGCCGTTGGCTGTTATATCGGGAGGGCAAGTGCTATGAAAACCCTGCAAGGGAAGCTGAAGTCGTGGGGGGCCACTTATACCCCTACCACAACCGCACAAAAAGGCCGACTTCGATCAACCCTTCCATTATTCTCCTCCTCCTCCTCCAAAAACCATCAAAGACCCACGTCACAAGAAACAACAACAACCCGTCTCAAAAAAAAAAAAAAAAAAAAAAAAAAAAAAAAAAAAACCAAAAAACAAAAAAAAAACACACAAAACACCAACAAAAAAACCCCCCCCCCACAAAAATAAAAAAAAAAAAAAAAAAAAAAAAAAAAAAAACCCCCCCCAAAAAAAAAAAAAAAAAAAAAAAAAAAAAAAAAAAAAAAAGCGTTAAAGGACACCACCACCATCTCGAGCTCCTGAGAGAAAGCAGCCGAGCCCCCCTGGCAGTGTCATAAAACACGGTTTGGATTCGGATTCAAGATTTCAGTATGCAACAAGCAAGCTTCCCGCTCCGCGCTGGATGGAGCAAAGGAAAAAAGACCTCACCAAAACCGCACAACCGCGCAACCCCACGATATCAACTCTCCCCTGGCTCTTCTCCGCCCACCACTCTCCTCCAAAAACAACGCCCCAGGACCCTCCAGGGAGCAAAGCAGCACCAACAAGATTACAAAGCGGCAGGGGACACCACTACCACCAAACCCAGCTGTCAAGCGGGATAGAGATGATGGCTCGCAGAAAGACTTTCCAGGTGTCATAAAACACGGTTTGGATTGGATTCGGATTCAGATTTCGTGTATGCAACAAGCAAGCAAGCTTCCACTGCCGTGCTGGATGGAGCAAAGGAGAAGGAGATTGTGGTTGCATTGTCGAAAGATTGAGATTGCGAGTCAGATGAAATGAAATGATAATGGCACGCGTTTGTTATATACAAAGGTAGTCAAATGGTATGTGCGAAAAGTAAGGTACACACAAGAATCGAAGAGTGCCTTTCTTTCTCCTCGCAGCATACAAAGCCACCAAATCCTCAGTGACAAAACAGGAAGAAAATCCCTCCGTGGGTGATGTGACCGCCGTTCTGCGCCCAACATGGTATCTCACTTTTTCCCCGCCATTATATCCCATGCCATGTCCGCTCCACCAGCCCTTGGCGAAGCAGTAATTAAACCTCATGCCTATCAATGAGCTCATATGCTGTCGCACTTGCCGTCTTCCACAGTGGTATCCTCTGCGCCCAGGCACCCGGTGCACATTTACCTCCTTTTCTTCTCCTTTCCCCTAGCAGCAGCACCCGGCCATAGATCCACCACAGACCCAGGCCAACGAAGCCGGCAGTCAGGAAACCCGAAGCCGTCAGCAGCATCCAGTGTTTCCCCATCCAAAAGATGAGTCGCGCATCTTTGCCGTGCCAGCTGCTCCCTCCATGCCACCGGAAGAAAGACCATGGCTGTTTGTTATACTCGTCCCCCATGAGCACCCTTACTCTCCCCGCTTCGGTGCCATCCCAGCCTCCTGCACCTGCTCCGCCAAGGACCGAGGAGCCGGCAATGGTAGACGCGCGGCCGCGTTTATATTCTTGCCAGATGACGCTGAGAAAGAGAGGGCCGGTACTGTACATGACTGTTATGTAGGGGAATCTCCAGTTGCGGTTGTAGGGAATCAAAGACTCGATTACGAGGGTGAAGAAGGGGTGGTGGGGAACGGAGCCCATGGCGTCGTTGGAGATGCCGGTGGGATTAGTGCGGCGGACCCAGGCTGGGTAGGAGAGGAGAGGGTCGAGGCGGCGGTTACAGCCCTGCGGGGGAAAGGGAATGTTAGCTCGAGTCAATTGAGGGGCCATTATACAGGGCTCAGGACAGAGAGGACGTACGTCGTCGAGGTCGATGTATATCCCGCCATAGTGAGAGAGCACAAAGTATCGGATGGCATCTGCCCGCTGGATAGGCTGGGAGTAATTGTCGAAAGTGTTCAAGAACCAAGGATATTCGGTAGCGATGAGCTCGCGTGACTTGGCATCGGTCCAAAGCTACAGCCAATCAGCTCTCGTCTCCCATCGTCCGAGACGTCTTTGTGGTGGAGAAAAACCCACCCTGTACTCATAGTCCTCATGTAAATCCACACAGCTCTTCTGCGCCTCCCTCCATCGCTCAGGCACCGTGTCGTTGACATAGGTTTGGTGAATGATCTTGGGTATGAGTTGGGGCAGGTCATTAATCCGTGGAGAAGTAGGGGGAGGGATCTCGGCACTGTGAATGGCGTCGGCGGAGCCGTCCTCGACCAGCAGGGTCAAGAGAGTAAAGACGGAACGGACGAGAAAGACGATTATTAGGGCATTGATTATTAGAAAGATGGCGAGGCCGCGTCGCATGATTATTTTGGTTGCTGCCGCCGTCCCAAGGGTATTTATTTCAAGTCGAGATTATATGTAGACAGGAGGACGTAGTCGAGGGAGCTCTGTCGAATGCAAGGGAAGGTTGGAGGAGGAGGAGGAGGAGGAGGAGGGGTCAATTGAGAGAGGGTTGACCCCGAAGGGCTAGCAGGGAGCTGTGGTAGCGGGTTGACGAGCAGCCTTCATCAGGGAAAGCGCCAATGAATTGAAGGGCGGCAGATGAGATATTTGTTGGTGGGAAGAGGCGAGTAGAGGCGAGGAAGAAGAAGAAGGAGAATAGAAAAAAGCAAAAGATGTACAGAGAAGGGAATCTCGTGACAAGAGCTTGTTGTTGTTGTTGTTGTTGTTGTTGTTGAAGATTGAAAGGACAGTCAGTGGTAGAAGTAGAAGAGAAAAAAAAAAGGGTTCAAGAGAGCGAGTTGAAGTAGTAAGGAGGTAATTAGATAGAAGAAGAATGGTGGTAGGGTAGGGAGGAGCCAGTGGTAGAGGTGCGTGTATAGAGGAAGGGGAATGGGGGGATTATGGCAGAGACAGACATTTGATTCGTTTTTTGTTTTGGGTTTTTTTGGGGCGGAGGGAGAGATTAAAAGAGAAAAGGGTTTAAAAAGGGTAGGTAATTAAAAGGGTTAGTTAAATGCAGATTGGTCCCTGCATCTTCTCCCTTATTATTTTCTTTGGGTTTCACGTCAAATTTTTTACAGCTAAAGCTAGCTCCCGTTAGTAAGTTCAATCGGACCATCTAGGCTATGTTTAGTACGTTCAGGGCAAAAGCTAAAAAGCTCCCTTAGCATGTTACCTTAGCCCCCCATGACGAGGCGCCTGGAACAAACACAGCCACCCTTCCCTCTCTTTGGACCTCTCCCCGCCCCTCGTAAATTGTGGGGTCTGTCTAGGCGATTTTTCTATTCCCGCCTTTCCTTGAAAGGCCTCATATTATTATTATTATTATTATTATTATCATTTATTTCGTACCAAAGTAATTCTCCTGTATCATTCATCATTCCCAGTACTGTCTTATTATCTACTACTCTTACATGCTCATAATAACAGTAAAACACGCGACAGTAGTCTATCTGACTTCTACCACTATTGTACAATGCTCGCCATCTTTCAAAAAACAGACAAGCCATCCAATGCATTCCTTGGCCTGCTGCGCCCACATGCACACGAATCATCCCGCCCCATGCAACCATCAACATGCGCCAATCCTTCTTCCTACCCAAAACCCCACCACCCCCTCTCCCTCTCTCCTTCTTCCTCTCCCTCTTCTTCTCCCCCGCTCTCCCCTCATCAAGTCATGTCATGAGACAACAAATGTCAGAACCGTCATTCTTACACATGCGAATGTTCCCTCATCTCCAGTGCCCCTTCCTCCCCTTCATCCACCTCATCCCCCTCATCTGCCATCAGCTGTGCGTCCATCTCTGCCATTGGTGTCCTGTCATCATCAAGTCCCATGCTTTCGAAAGCACTCGCAAAACTCTCCCCCGTCCCAGGCCGCTCCATTGCCAGCAATGGCGGCCCGTCCACCGGCAACCCCTGGGCCAGGTTGTAGTTTCTCGCCAGGTAATGCTGCAAGCGTGCCGTCTCTCGGTCCCAATTCTGTGAGAGACTCCCCATAGCCGCCTTGATATCGCTTTCCGTATATCCTTGCATCGAAGACGTAGATTTGTCCAGATTGCGCGCCGAGAACGACCTTGGTCCTCCCATCGTCTTGCCCAGTGTACGGCCCAAGGTTCGGTGTACTGTCGCTTTCGTCGAGGGCGACATTCCCGCCTTGGACATGATCGACGAGTCGTCACGGATGCTGTCGATTTCCCTGTCCACCTTTTTTTGAGTCCAAGCTCGGTCCGTGGCCATTACTGGCAGGAAGAGAAGGACGGTGTTGTGCTCGACACTGTTCACAAGTACGGTGAACGCCTGCAGATTGATTTCGTTATTCTCACAATGAATCTCCACGAGACTGTGGTTCTCCTCAAGTACAGTGGCCAGTGTGCTCGCTCCTTGCAGGCCCAACTTTTGATGCTCCACACGTAGAACCTTGAGTGATTGGTTGTACTTTAGGCCAGCCAACGCATGATTCAATCCGCTGCCGAAAATCGAGGCCTCCAGGTGGGAATGCTCCCCTGAGATGTCCAATACTTCAAGGATGTCGTTCTCGGCAAGCAGTCGGTGTAGGGCATTGCAGGTGTCATCGCTTGCGTCAGCTGGGAGGGAAACCTTGGAGATGTCCAAGTAACGAGTCGACTTATTCAGGGCAAAAGCTTCGAGCAATCGCTGAAAGTTTCGCTCGCTCTTGTACTCTAACAGTTGCATGGTGACATGGCGGGGAGTGTACGAGCTACTTATAACGTGCTCAAGCTGGTCGTGATGCTGTTCAAGGTGGTTCTCGTTGAGTTGAACGTGTAAATCCCTAGGCTGTCCAGGCCCTCTGTTCATTGCGGTCAGTAGATTGGCAGCTGCACTGCCGGTTAACTTGCATTGATCAAGCTGTAGAATTCGAAGATAATTAGACTGGTCGCTTCGGAGATAAGTTGCCAGAGCCTCCAAGGTCTGCTCGTTCAGCGACGTTCTTGCCAATCGAATCTCCACCAGCTTCCAAGCGAGCAATGTTTCAGCTGCGAATAGCGGTTGCGGACCAGACGTTCTAGTAATATTGGACAGATTAATCTTGCGGATGAACTCTAGTCCCCCTATATGTCTCCCAAGCGTCCAGGGCTCAAGCCGTGCAAGGTTCCCCGAGAGATCAATAGACTCCATCGTAGCAGCTTGATGCTCGATGGCTTCGAGAATAGTCTCCATATTTCTGTCATTCAGGCCGCAGTAAGCAAGGTCGAGAGCGCGAAAGTGACACGATCTATCGAGTGCAGCACCATACAGATAGTCGATATCGACTTTGCATAGTATAATACCGTTAAGTACAATCCAATCGACATTCGTCTGTTGTCTGGCGCACAGTGGAAACAGTGCCTGACAGAGACCACACCCTGGATCATGAGCATCCTCGTCGTCATTGAGCTCCTTGCGATTCAAAGAGAATGCAAAATCCAGCCGCCGTAAGCGCTTGCATTTCACAGCTAGAGCCTGCACTTCTTGGATGAGGACAGACAAATTCACATGGTCCTCAATATGCAAGGGTTCGCCAGACCTGTCAGTCAAGGGTACGTGGTCGTCACCAAAGCGATCGTACAGACTGTGTAGAACGTCGAGGCTGATGTTGCGGAAAGAAACGGTGCTGAAAGACTCATTGTAGCGTAATGACCGCATTATTGCCAACAGCTCCAGTGCTGTGTATCTGGACCGTCCTGTTCCAGCAGGAGGGTGGAGCTCGAAAGCTGGCGCGTCTTCACACGAGCAATTCACGAAGTATCGAATTCTCGAGGTGTCAATGTTATAAGCAGCACTGTAGGCCGTGAGTGTACGATCAAAGCCTTGGTAATCATCGTTGGACTGCGGAATAGGCCAGATCTCGTCATCAACGCTCTGTGGCACATTCCAAGTAAAGGGGGCTTCTAACCATTCCGGTCTTAAATAATCGGCAGCGTGCCGCACATATAAGGCTATATCACTGAGGTGCGAGGCAGCGAGTAAGAGCGTCGAAGGTTGTTGAAGAGGCAAACGGAAGGTCAACTGAAAAGCGTCATCGTAGTCGTGAACAGCCAGGGACGTCAAAGCCATGATGCCATGGCTGACACCAACCATGTCAGACAACGACGTGCTTGATGCCGTCCTTGAAGACTTAGGAAGCGGTATTAAGTGCACTTTGTAGGCACCGATTGCTAGAATACAGATAGTCGATGAAATCTTTGTCAGATCCTCGGATGATGACCGAGCACCGGTCTTCCCAGATCGCTCCCTTTGGACCACCTTGAACATACGAAATTGCTCTGGATCATAATCATGCTCCTGTTCTAGTGCCCGGGCGGTGTAATCCACGAATGCCTGTGTAAATGATTTGGGGTTGTTTAGGCGCTGCTTCATGACCGCCCCTCGGAGAGATGAGAGCCAAAGGTCGCAATCTCTCGGGTCATGCAGCTGAAGTGTCGTGTCGGACGCGTAGTAAGTTTCCTCGTCGAAGTGGGATATCTGTATGCTGAAATACGGCTTTCCGTCTTCTAGCCTCCACACGGCAACAACATGGCTGAGGGGTATTCCTTGATAAGACTCGGAGGAGGTAGAGGCGTGAAGCTCATGAAGCGAGCTGTTCGAACTCATGCGAGAGTGCCGGATGCCACTTGCTCTTCCAATCGACGATGGTATACTTGGGAAGACTTCTGATGCTCGAGCCTGGCATTTGAACCGTACCAGATGTGAATCGGTAAGGACAAAGTACTGGCTCTTCTTCCTAAACATGCCACCTGCTGTTTGGACCTCGCCATGATGTAAGACGGCACCGCCGTACGCTTCACCAGGAGAGAAGGTTGAATTTATGGATGATGGTGTGGAAGAGACACGTGTAAGGTCCTCGTCATCTGGGAGGGAGTGTAGGGAGCGAAGGGAGCCGAAAAGACTCGAAGGTCGGCCTTGTTTCTGAAGACTTCGGGGTCGAGACCGGGTTATGAGTCTATCTATGCTGCTCTTAGAATCTGCTCGTTTGATGGGCGTCAGAGGGTTGGATGGGGCCATGTCGGAGATGGGAGAGCTGGAGGGACTGGAGGAGAAGGATGTTGCAGGACGCCTTTTGTGGAGGCGGCGGGGAATCGAAGCTGTGTCTGGAGGAGGTTCATCTATGGGGGTCAAAGCGGACACAGGAGGAGGTCGAAAGATGCTCAAAGATTTCCTGCGATCTCTACGCGAGAATAAGTAATCTATCATAGCCGAGAGAGAAGAAAAGGTTTTGCTGAGGTTACACTTGCCTATCCGGCATGGTGATGAACATTTGGCTCCACCAGCTCACCAGCTCCTGCTCATTGTTTTGAAAAGTGGCTTGCTTAAGGGCTCAATTCAACATCGTTAGTTGCATGAAAGACACAGAGAAAGCAAGGGCAAGAAATTGATGTTGAATGAATGAATGAATGAATGAATGAATTGATAATATACGTGAAGATTTGCACAGGAGACGGAGTGGTGTGTATAATAGTTGAATGTTGTTGTTGTTTGAAAAGGAAAAAAAGACGAGATTCTGTTTTGTCTTTACTATACGTACAACTATTGATTTGATCCATGGGATGATACGCAATCCAACCACCGGCAGATGGTCCGAGATCGACTAACAGAAAATAAGCTTTTCGGAGTTAAAATCATCTCCGATCGAAGGGATTGATAAAATAAGGTAGAAGAAGCAAAACTGAACAACCTGCAAGATGGGTGGGATTTCATCCTTCCGTAGCCAAGCATCTATGCATCTCAACACCACCATCACCCCATAACAAGCTGAGATCTTCTCACATCGTACCCAATTCATAACCAATAGACAGTCTCTCAACATCCCCAATGCCTACTCATTCTAGAAGAACCTGGGTACTAATGCATATGGGAATGTGATATGCCCTGAATTCCCGACTTCAAGATTCATTAGTACGCAGATATGCCCAACCGTTAATCCCATGCATCTAGAAGTACCACCTTTCCAACATTGTTTATCATCTCTCCTGCCTTCTTCAGTGCTTCCATCACCTCCTTCACCTGCTCTTCGCTGATGATCCATCACCATGTCCAGCCCTGGATTGAATGTTTTCGCGAATTACTCTTGCTCAACCTGGCGCACCTTGGGCACTGGTTATGCCGCCGCATCCATTTCTGCCGCCACATGTCATGGCAAAAACTCGTGCAACATTATCCATCAGGCATCGGATTCTTCTTATCTGCTCTCAGCAACGGCTTGACGTAGATCCGTCTTGTTCTCGGCAGGCTGTGTCCTACGCTCTTACCTTTCCCTTTCCCCTTGATCGAATAGGATCAGGCGGACGGTGTTAGTGATCAGCCGGGTCAAGCTGAAGCCATTCGAATGACGTCCGCTGCTTGCCAGTCACAGTGAAACATCCCCTGACACCATGGCACCCGTATCTGGCAAAACCAGCCTTCCTCTTTCGATAGCACCCTTTGCTGATCCGATGATGTCGTGTGCTGAATATCTCTTTCCTCTGAAGTCCCGGCATTTCCGCACTTTCTCCGCCCGTCAAAACGCAGCCAGCGTCCCTACAGCCAGCGCAAAGTCCCTTTACCACCTGCTCAGCGATATCGACATTCGACTCATTATAGCTAGCCATTGACGGACATCGCAACAAGATCGATTCCAATAATATCATGCTTTCCAATGGCATGTGCGGGTTTGACATGGTGCCTACACCATCTGTTCGCTCGATGAGGCTTGGTGGGGAGGTGGCCCAGGGACTCAGAGGGGGGGAGTAGCATGAAAAGCGGGCAGATGAGTACTAGGTGTATTTTCAGAAGTTGCAACGCAGGCTGGCCATGTAGGTTGACTTGTCGAAATTATAGACCACATTGTACATGGATGAAAGATAGAAGTGTCGTTTGGTGGATCTTCTAGCATGATAATGTCACCTCGAACGTAAGCACCTGGGTAAACCGCCAGCGGCAGCTACTACCATTGCAGCGAATATGGGATGGGCTCTGATTATAATCGCGTCCTGACCGCAAATAGGTGGGCCTGTTGTGAATCGCGGCAAGGAGATCACTTATCTTCATCGTAGCGGACCCAGGTGTTATATCTTGTTAAAACAAAGAGAAACAGCCGGCACAATATTTGTAAGGCTTGATATAATACATTTTATCAATGGTGACTCACCCCCTCTCGCTGCTTTTAGCACGAAAGTGTGACGTCTTTTGTACAGCAAGAGAGGAAATATATGAATGAAGATACAACCAAAGTTACCTAACCCGGTTTCATCCCCATCACACTTCCGGCCCCATGTTTACTATACACCACTTCTTCAGCCCTGATTCCGAAGCACCTGCACCGGCCGCTCGCTATCCATGCGATCCTGCTGCTTCCTCCACCGCCTCCCCTTGATGCTCAAATTCCTCAAGTATCTAACGTACCCGTTGACGAGATTCGTGTCTTCGGGCAGCGCCTCCGGCTCCAACTTCTTGCTCCTGCGCACTTGACAAGCCTTGTAGAGCGCCCTCGCCCTTTTCTGGGACTCGATTTCCGTCAAGGAATATTCGATGGACCAGTCGTCTGCCTCGGTCATCCTCTCAGGGCGTAGGACGTGTTCACCATTCACAATGTTGCGGACGGTGAGAGTAAGGGCAAGAATGTCTCCCGGAGGAGATGGTGTAGCGCTGGTACCTGCTTGGCTGCCCGTAGCGCCCGGCGTATCATCCTCGTTGTGCTCCTCACCTGACAGGTTGGCATTCGGTTTGGACTCGCCCGGATAGTTATCGCTTAGCACAGCAGTATTCTCGACTGTGCCGTCTTCATCTTCGCACTCGTCTTCGCCGTTAGTTCCATCGTCGCCTTCGCCATCACCCTCGTCCTCTTCGTTTCCAGTTGATATTGCAGTCGCATCATCGTCTGTGCCGGCTGCGTTCTTACTAGCGTACAAAGGACCATGTTCAAATACCTCCGGTCGAATAGGGGTAACTCCAGATCCCTCCGCATCCTCATCGAGTGCTTCCTGACCCAGCCCAGGTCCATCAACAGACAACTCATCCTTTTCCATAGCTTCCTGCACATCGGCCTGTATTTTCTCCCAGTTTGGATCAACTTCTTGGGCATGGTTCGTTTCGGAACCATTTCCGCGTGTCAAGTTGAGAACCTTTCGTTCGAATTCTTGAACTTGCGCACTGTTTCGAGACTGTATTTCTGCCACTTGCTCCTCAGTCACTGGTTCCGCAAAGACGTACATAAACGGGGTTCGTGCCTCTCGGGTTTCGAAAAATATCCGGAGGGACTAAGAAAGGTGAGCAGAAACCGAAGCGAACAGGGTGGCCTCTACTCACTGTTCCAGGATACTTCTCTGTGGCCCGATCCAGGACCTTGTTCATGAGGTCCAAGCTCAATTTAAACTCCTGATCCCCCATCGAGGCATCCCGCTGCCCGTGTATTGTAAAATCCATTTCTGGTAGACTAATATATTGAAAGCCAAAGATTCTTTCGATGTTGTGGAACGCGACGAAGATGCCGTCCATCCTGCCCATTCTTACTTGCATGGAGTATTTGAGGAAGGCAGCGCGGATCATATCATAGTATTCACGTTCATAGGACTCCCACTCTCCCTGACGGCTCTTGATTTCGTAACCGACACCATGTTCATAATTGGCAATGTCCATCCGGATGGATACCACTGATCTTGTCTTCAAATCAAACATACCTGTGCCAGGCAGGCGGGGATCATGGGCGTCCAGCTGCGAACGCATCAAAAAATCACCCAAGGTGGAATAATGGTACGACTCAGGGGCACATCGCTCGTCTTCAGTCACTCTTCCTGGACTAGATATTCGATAGCGCTCGAAGTCATTCGTGCTTAAAGTGAGCAACTTCTCCATCGACTTACCAAGAAAACTCAGTACGCTTGCACTATCAAATTGTTTGTCGGCATCAATGGCATAGGAGCCATCCTTCCACCTTAGGAAGATGGCTGAAGGAGCGCGCTGGAGTTCCGTGAAGCTAGTCATGTTTGCTGGGAAAGCTTTGGATAGCATAGAGGTATTGATAGGACGCCACTGGGAGAGAAGGAAATGAAATTGTGCTAGAACCTGAGTCATGCTGGACGTGGAGCCCATGTAGCGCTTCCCATGCTCCTTTGCGATTTTTTTGAGCGACTCGTCCCTAGAGGAGGTTATGTATTCCTTCAATGCATTGAAATCGAATTCCGCGACGGGCATGATCTTTTGGAGATAGGGGTCAAAGTTGTATACTCGAGACCTCGGATCCTGGAGCTGGTATACACCCGGACTAGAGTGTTGTTAGCAAAGGAGTGGACAATGTTCTACAGGGCAGCCCTACTTGAAAAGCACTCGCTCGAGTCCATAAGCTAGTCTTGGTACAGGAGGCTGCTCCACCGTGACAGCTGACAACTATTAGTATTGATGCTGGACGCCGGGCTTGAACTTACGCAAGATCTCGAGGTCTGAAGCATTGGCCGTTTCAATGAAGGAATTAGGAGCAGCTCTAACTTTTCGCACCTTCCCCTTGGGCGCTTTAGGAGGAGCTCTGGCTGTTCGCACCCTCCCCTTGGGCGCTTTAGGAGGAACACTAGCGTTTTCGATCTTTTCACTTGGTGAAAGTTGTAGAGACTCAAGATCCGTGCCCTTGACTCTCCCGGACTCTTGCGTTAGTGCATCTCGCAGAGACTGGAAGGCTGGAACAAAACCACTAGAGTCCGATGACCGGTACTTTGTGACTTTCATGGTCTTTTGCCTCACGGGCTTTGGCCTTACGGACTTTTGCCTTAGGGTCTTTTGCCTTAGTGCAGGTCGTCGAAACGTGAAGGCTGAATTAGATGGAGTCAAGGGGCTGTCGCTGCTGATTCGTCTCACGAGTGAGTTGCTTATTTTTCTCACACGTAATTTCCTAATTCTTCTCCCTCGTAAGTTCTGGGAGCTCGTCAGTTATAGGCTTGGTCTGAAGGATGAATTCCATACATCCTTTCTTACTGCCGTTTTGAGTAAGATCTGCAACTGCCAGAAACGGTCAGTTTTCAATGCACCCTCGGATGAGATGTGAATAATTACCTTTGATTGATCAAGAGATTGAGAATGGTCGTCGGATTTTTCCGTGAGAGGTGCCAGAAGCTTGCTGCCGAAGCGCACTATCCTGGCATCTGCCTTGGGAGTTGTAGCTGGTGATCCTCCGCTGTTCTGAAGCGTGTTGAATATAGATGCTACTACTCTCTCGAGTCTGGTGTCTGTCGATATCTTTTCCATCCCATAGGCCTTCTCCGCTGATTTTGCGGGCTTCTTTGGGTCCTTTGAGGGCTTCAATATGTCCATGATCTCGTCTAATTTCTGCGCAATCGCGCTCTGCCTGCCTGAAGCATTGCCTGCGCTGGCATTACCATTGGCTTCCTTGCCTTCAGCCCTTGATGTCTCTTCAGTTTTCCCAATAGATGCTTCGATACCTGTAGGCGATTCTTGGGCTGTCTGTGGTTGCGTAGGTGTGGTGCCTTCCGCGACTTCATTTTGCGCTATGTCTACTGACTCGGCCTGCCTTCCCTTTGATCGCTGTGATCTCTTTATGGCACTCTTGCCAGGTACCGAGTCTGTTAACTGAGCCATCGCTTGCTTCGATTGCTCTTTGGCCTTCTTGCCGGACGCCGAGTCTACGGGCTCGGGCAGCGCCTGCTTCAATATCTGTATGGCCTTCTTGCGCACTCGCCTCGATGGCTTCTTAGCCGTTTTGCCAGGTACCGCCTTCTCTGATTTTCGCTTCGGCTCAGATCTCTCAGCCTGAGTGGACGACTCCTCCGGGCTCTGCTGGGTTGGTTTGGGTACAGAACGCACTTTGGGCACATCCATTATCTCTTCTGCTGTCCTTAAGGCTTCACTGACCTGCATAGCAAGCATGTCTTTACGCCGCTGCGCGGCAAATTTCTGCTGAAGCTTCCGCTGTCCAGCATCTGTACTGTCCTTTGGCTGGGGTGCTATGGATAGTAGACTCTGAAGGGCAGGGGGCGATTGCTAGACATGCATCAGCCACAGTCACCACGGAAAGGCCGAACAGATCGCTTGTGGATGGTTATCCTGCGAGACGTACCTCACGAGACTCATTGCTCGAGGCGCCCTTGGGTTCCTTGTCCTTTTCATCTAGCTTGAACATAAAATTCCGTATTACATCTCCGACGTGTGATCGTGAGGTGGAGTCATTGTATTCCAAGTCTTTTGGGGTAGATCCTTGGTCTGTATCGCCACCAACGTTGGCTGGAGGCCCGGTGTGTTGATATCTTGTCTGTCCTCTAGCCAGGGGTGAACTCTGAAGGCGGCAAGACAGGCAGACATATTTGTCTTTTGTCGTGATTAGGCCTCTAGCAAGCTTAGCAGGCATTCAGAGGCAGAAGGCAAGAAAGGGTGCTGTTAATTACAATGAGCCAAACTACTACAATTGCAAATTTGCAGAGCAAGGCGCGCCTAGATTATTTCCAACAGGGATCTTGATGCCGCGGCCATTCCAGCCCTAACCCTAAGTACCCTACGATAGCCTTACAGCTCATGCCAACGTCGCCGGCCAGCTCGGATATCTCCATCACTCCTCGTTCGCAACTGCATCGAGAAACGCAAGCGTATTGCCATAGTCAAGAAGTCCTTTGTATCATTGTGTAAACGACTACGCCATGGCAAGCTCCAGGCTTTTCCGCTTCCCTAAGCCCGAGTGGGTCAACAGCCCAAACACGCGGACGGCAGGTGTCTATCTGGCTGGCGCATTGGTCAGTGTTCCTCTGTAAACCTGACCTTCCTCCAAGCCACTCTCTGACTGTCCACTACTAGTTCTCTCTTGGATTCTTCTTTTTTATCGACGCTTCTACTTACTCCCACTCCTCCAAAAATGGCTCAAATGTCCACATCAAATTTGTCGATTGGATCCCGGGCATCTGCTCAGCCCTTGGGATGCTTGTCATCAACTCAATAGAAAAGACGCGCTTGAGCGCAGATAGTTACAGTTACTCTGGCACAGGAGTGGCGTGGAAGGCGAGATTGGTGCTATTCTTCGGCTTCGCCTTAATGGCTGGTGGGTTGGCTGGCTCCGCGGTATGTAGCAGTCATGTACAAAGGCGGGGTCAGCAGGAAAAATGCTGATGAAGTTGTGCACAGGCTGTATTGGTACTGAAATATATCGTCCCGGACTACCCTTTCCCAACGCTGTATTTTGGTGTTGCCAATGTTATTGCAAACGGTTTGATTATGCTGAGGTATGTATACAGTCTTATGCAGCCAGATGGTACGCTGACAGCTCCTTAGCTCTGTGGTACTCTGGGTTTCGCAAAATATGGAGGACGACTATACCTACAACTTAGCCCTTTGATCGATGACTCTACACTTGACTTGTCTGTACAATAGCCATCGGATCATCAAATAGCTGCGTGCTCTGCCTCTATTGGGGCAATAAATTGATTTAAACTCTGAGAATACATCATCTATGGCATTTCAGAGCTTCTGGAGATTCGAATTCAAGTCTTGCATGGCTGCTAATAATGTGAGCTACAGCACGAAGGAACTCTTCAAGGTCAGCTTAAGAAAAAAAACATATTCTCTGAGCAGGGCTGATTCTGATCCGAAATCGATCAAGGCGTAAGCAAAGCCATCTCTCCCACCCCAGCGTTCTTCTCTGCAGCAGTGATAGCCTTGTCCCATTCCTCCAACCCGAAATCCCAACAATCTTCAACCCAGCGCTTTCACCAAGCTTCATCACACCAATGTCAACCATCTTGATCATACTTTTGATATCTTCCTCTCAAAAATCCACTTGCCCTTCAATGTCAAATCAGAGTGCATTACCACTGAGTGTGGGATCGGCACATCGTCCCTGATACCGCCCATCAAGCTAACCTTCCCACCATGTATACACCTCAGTGTTCAGCACTTCTCCATCTCAACTTGAGAGCTTAAGCACTGTACAGAGGCGTATTCTGTGGGGGAAAAAAAGCATATCTCGAGCCTGGTGCTTGGGTGCAAATAGCCATAAGGAAAAGTCGACTTATGCTTCAACGCCAGAATACCACTCTTGATGTGGGTCGACCTTCCCAGCCTCAGGGGGACTGATGTCGAAAAACGCATCCACGGCTCCAAAGCTCCTCAACATCTCCGCATCTTACAGCACATTACCGGTAACCGGCACGGTTTCGATCCTCCCACTCCTCTTCTTGATGCTCCAAAGCGCCGCCATATTTCTCCCCATGGCAATCACCCTCGCCCCCATCGCCAGCGCCACAAACAACGCCGCTCCGCCAAACCCACCAGTCGCAGGGCTCACAATGACGGTCTCACCCGCTTTCACATCAGTATCCCTTAACCCTCCACACGACACCATCAATCTAAAGATGACCGCCAGATCCCCAATCCCATATCCCATCTCGTCACACAAACCTCCCCTCATCCAGCATCTCGCACGTCTCCAACGGCACCTGAACGTATTCCGCATACATGCTATCCTTCCACTCTCCTCTCATCAACGATTGACTCCCCTCGGTGAACACCTCGTGGATCCCGCTCTATCACGCAGAACTCGCGTCGTCCCGCCCGCGGATCGTGCAGTCCACCAAGACAAGCATCCTGGGTTTCAGCAGCGTGGGGATGGGGTACTGGCGCTCTCCGGTGTTGATTTCGCGCATGTAGGATATCGTGTTCGCGGCGAGGATGCGGACGATGGCGCTGCCGGGGCTGGGTTTTGGCGTCGGGACTGTTTGGACGGTTGGGGGGAGGAGTTGGAGGTTACGATGAGGGCGCGGTGGGTTTTTGGGAGGGTTTGGTGGGCTATTGTTTGCTTGGATTGGTGTTTGGAGGGTTGGAGGGATGGTTCAGTACTTGGGGATGATGGAGATTGGGGGGGTTCGAGCTGGGGTGGAGAGAAAAGGGGCGGGGCTTTAGAGGGGTTTCGTCGGAGCAATGTTCATAGTGTGATACAATGTTATTAATCCCTTATCTCCGCCAGGATTCTATGGCAATACAGAGCACGACTTAAACTCCGACGTTTATATCCGATGAGCCATTTTCGGCTGACCAGGTACGCAACGTATGGTATCATCGTTCACGTGGCATCTGCATGGGGAACCAATAGTTTGAGAGGATAGTCTTCGCTTCATGACTCTTTTCAGAGCCCAATGATGATGCGGCAGGAGTGCTGGGTAGTTTGCTTGCCCAAATATTCAGGTTCAAAACTCTAGGGCATCTATCTCAATATCCCGAAGTCGTGTTCAGTCTCTCTTGAAGCCTCCAATCTCAGTCTGTCGTTTCGGTTCACAAGGCACTGTCCTTCTCCACTACCTTACCTTACCTTTCCTAGCCAAGCCATTCACTAGCCTGTCCGACGAAAAATAATCTGGACTATGATATGAAGAGGTACCCGATGTCTTCGGCCGTAGTCATCGTATTCTCAATAATGTCAACCACGTCCTTGCGGGATGTCTTCAGATATTCCAAAGCCGGATCCAAAAATTCAATAAATCCAGGGCCTGCGCTCTCCAGCATTTCGGACACGGTGAGGAATCGCCACAACTGTCGCAGCGGCTGCACGCGTATAACCACCTTTCCATCGTTGATACCTTGTTCACGGTAATGAACCGTCCAGCATCGCTCGACCTCGACGCTTTGGACGCCTTGCAGCCCTTTGAGTGGACTGAGCATGTGTCTCCTGGGATCCAAGCGAGGCGCATTCGAGGTACCGCCCAAGGTGCTACGTTGCAGATTAGGTTTGTGCGCTGTGTACTTAGCGCGCTGTAACGCGCAAGGCTCGTACACAACGCTGCCTGGTGCCAAAGTCGGGACTGAGGCATTGCCATGGCACGTAGATGTCCGAAGGTTTCTGCGCTCAAGCTTGAGCCTGATATAGAAGGTAATGCCGCAACGATCCAACGGGTTGTTGGGGGCGTTTAGGATCATCTTCTTGAAATGTAGGCTCACTTCTAGGGTTAGTGATCTCATTTCGGGGAAGACGCGCACCCGGTTCCCCACAAGACCTTTGATTGCTGCCCTGAACAGGTCGCACTGTGCCGTCTCGTCAAGCTTGTGAGAAGCAATGACGTCAGGATGCTGTGTCAACTCGAAAAGATGGAGTGCAACAGGGTCCTCCAAAGCGACATAATCGGGAACAGTCAAGTCGCAGTATGCTAGAGGAGACAAGGAAATCCGCATGTTGACATGCTTAAAGTTCTTCAGTGCATTGATTTGATAAAGCCGGTCGAATAAAGTTTGCGAATCAGTGGCGATGGCAGACGAAGGCGCCGGATTTTCTCTCAACCTTGCCCGGTGCAAGGTCCAAAAATTGACCTCGTAGAATATCTGTTTTCCTTCATCACGGATCTGGTGGCATGTCCTGAGCAAGTTACGAGCTTCATAGACTTGCGACTGCCAGCTGGGTTTCTTCGCCGTACACATCAGATTGGGACAGGAAATGCACTTGACTTTGAGTCTATGGTCTGACAGGGGAGTGTCCAATCTCAAGACATATCCGTAAATCTATATACGTAAGCATATCATCAGAGCAAGGGCACGTACAATAGTAGCTGCACTGAGAACACGCACCTTGTCTCGGAGCTCTCTCGGCAGTAGCAGTAAGAAATTGCAGGGATCAACGAGTGGCAGCTCCACCAAGTCTGCATCTCTACTGGCTTCTTCTTCTTCTATGCTAAGCTCGCTTGTGGCCTCACTTGGTGCGTATAACGATCCTTCGTCTTCCTCGCTCTCCTCATCATAGTCTTCCATGTCTTCATCTGAGTCTTGAACGTCATCTAACATCTCTTCATGCTCCTCCTGAGGCTCACTAGTGACGAGCTTGCTGTGGGCTGGTACGGTGCCATCTAAGTGGAACGGGACACCGCTGGCCTTGAAATTGAGTCTATGTTAGCTCCATTTCGAAATCAATGCATGGTGCTGGTAAAAAGTCACCTTGGCCTTCCGCGGACGTGTCGTCATCGTTAATGCTGCCTTCGTACTGGCTTGAATATTTCTGTGTTGGCTGAGCTTTGCCCAAAAGGTCTTCAGCTTAGCATGGATCCTGTCAGGGCCATGCATCTGTCACTAGATCACCAGGGAACCTCAAGGGAGTGCGGGAACAGGATATTGTGACAATGAGAGCAAGGAAGGAAGAGAATTTGCGGTCACTCTGCACAGTTTGAGTGAAAGGGTCCGAGGCGAGGTGTCCATTCACTGCGTAGCCAATCTAATCTTAGAGCATTTTATTAACATTTTCATTACAAGTAGTGGTATTATGTGTTGAGAGATCCCGGAAACTTGGCGTAACGGCTGATTCTGGGCATCTAGAGTTCGCATATTTGATCGATTGATGTCCGGAGGTGAATGCCTCCACCTCAGCCGGTAGGGACTCAATGGTAAGCCCGCCCGCGCTCGGGCGTCGTCGGCATCGCAGTGATTGGTTCGACATTCTGGGAACAGGTCACAAGAAGCCGCCCGAGCACTTGTGAAGCATTTCGCACAGCTCCCATGGAAAATTGCCCTCTTCACGGTCAAAGTGAGAATTGAATTTGCTGTACGCAAATCTGCGCAAGCAGATCTCCAGTGTGGCAATGTTGTGAGTGGGTACTTTTGAGTGGAAAGAAATCGTCCGGAGACGCCACGGACAAGCTTCTTTTTACATGAACACTGGCAAATGTTCTGAAACTTTGAGATATCAAACACATATCATCTTCGAAAGGGAGAAATAAGCTACTCCAAATTGTTTGACGCTGGATGAACATACAGTACTTCGTACCATGGCAAAGGCATGACACGGACCGAGCCGAGCAACATTGATTGAGACTTGAGTATAGGACCGGCATCGGACGACAATGTATATAGGTTCCTTGCAGCGGGTACCCACTGTACATTTGACTCGATCAGGAACGCCAGAAGGTTAATGATATACTTCTCGCGGAGCCTGGGAGATGAGGTTGTGACCTTGGGACTCAACATAAAACATAAGCAGCCCAGATAGATTCCGCACACAAGTTTGATGTCAACGGATGGATAAGAATATATCAAAACTTATACCTTTGTGGTGACCAAGTCGTTACAAGCGGCGATATTCGGATCTACATGCTGTACGTAAAGTAATGCGGTAGAGATACAGTTGACCCCTGCACCCGCATGCATAGCAAGGCTCCCGCTTCTGTCGCCCTTGTATACAGATGTGGAAGGTGATATCGCTCGTCCGAGTCTCGTCTCACTTCCCAGTGCTCACACAAAGGGTCGCAGATGGAACATGGCGCTACTAGATAAGTAGCCGATACGAAGTACATAGGACACACTGTATTCGAGGTCATTATTGCAAATGTGGCTGACCGATGGTTTGTGAACCACTGACTATATACTTCGTACAAGCGATAGGGTTGGGTAGTGCCGAAATTCCAACACACTTGCCATATTGGTGCTTAGCTAACTGCGCCCAATTTTCTTCGTGCGTTTCCCGCAAGCCATGCTGTAAGGTACAGCTATGAAGTACTTGAGAGTTGAGATCAGCAAAAAGCAAGAGCTTCAGGGCCGGCCTTATCGGCCGTTTCCGCCCAGAGCAGGTCTGCGGCCGAGATGAATAAAACCCAGAGCTCTCCCCCAACCCCCAGCCCCCGGGTGAAACTATTCCTACTCTATACATTTCTGTAGGCTTCGCTTCCGGCCGTCACTCAATATGCGTCCGATCTCCTGCGCCAGTCAGCTTCTGGCTGCGTTCGCGAGCCTAACCCTGACAGTCGCGAAGCCATTGTCTGTCCTCGAAGCTCGGGGGGTCCACAAGCACATCAAGCCCAAAGTCTTCTTAATCGACATGTTCCCCCCCGAAGGCGCAGCTTGGTACGGTATCAAAGAGTTCAATGTTCTCGCAAGAAACATTTCCGTGCCTGGCCTCTCGCCCCTCTTTCCTGACGTGCATTGCACTGAAAATGGTGATGTTTGTCAGATCATCACAGGCGAAGCTGGTTTGTGATAGAATTTCCCCCATTCTCTAAACCAAAATTCACAAGTTTTTAGAGATCAATGCCGCCAACAGCATGAATGCCCTGACCTTCTCCGGCCTGTTCGACTTCACCAAGACATATTTCTTGATTGCAGGCATTGCTGGTGTCAGCCCTAAAGTAGCCACTTTGGGATCAGTCACCTTTGCCAAGTATGCCGTCTCTGTGGCATTGCAGTACGAATTCGATGCCAGAGAAATCCCAGCCAATTTCACAACAGGGTAAGTGCACACCAATCATTGATCTCATCTCGGAAGACTGAGTATGGCAGATATGTCCCGCAAGGAAGTACGGACCCTACAGAGTACCCCCAAAGTATCTACGGTACCGAGGTCTTCGAAGTCAATGACAATCTACGCCAACTTGCCATTGGCTTTGCCAAAACTGCAGTACTGAACGACTCTACCGATGCAATGGCATATCGAGCCAACTATGCATCGACGAGTGCTTACAAGGCTGGCAGTCAAGGGCCAAGCGTCGTGGGTTGCGATACTGCTACGTCAGACGTCTACTTCAGCGGTACTCTATTGAGCGAAGCCTTCGGGAACACCACAAAGCTCTTCACCAATGGTAGTGGCGTGTATTGTACAACGCAACAAGAAGATAATGCTACGCTCGAAGCTCTTCTGCGTGGAGCGATTGCGAATCTTACGGACTTCAGCCGTATCATCATCATGCGCACAGCTTCAGACTTCGACCGTCCGTATGCTGGAGAGGTATGTACACTCGGAGCTTTCTCTTCCTACTCCGGATGACCGTTCGAGCGGCAAGACCTATTCACGAAGCAGAACGCACTTGATGTTTCTCCGAGATGTCTTGATAACCGGGATTTTGCCTCCAAGAAGTAATGCTGACTCCAAATCTCCATAGGCTGATACTTTCAATCTCTTTTACGCCAATCAAGGCGGCTTTGAACCGGCAATAAACAATATCTATTTGGCGGGTATCAAGGTTGTTGAAGGTATTTTGAATGGGTGGGAAAGCACATTTGCGAAAGGAATACCCGCGGCAAACTATATCGGTGACATATTCGGCAGTTTAGGAGGTGTTCCTGATTTTGGTCCTGGGTCCGAGTTCAATGATAATCCGGTCAAAAAGAGGAGCCACAAGGGAAAGAACGCTGCGAGAGGATACGCATAATAGCGGACTGAACTCTTGTCAAAAAACATGATATCTCCTACAAGAGCAAGAGTAAAAGTTTCAAAAATCCAGTAGCTAAAAAGAAGTATTAGTCGCTACATAGCTTGACATTCATGGTTCCAAAAGCCTTTCATTTGTGCCGGAGTTGAGGCTGAGTCGCAATGATATTTTATTACGTTGGGTGCTCCAGCGACATTGATCCCTGTTCCAAGTAGCCCCTCAAGCTTCACGAGGCCAAAACCTCCAGTGGCCATACTGACTGGGCTGAAATGACAAGTCTGACGCTTCCCATTTGTATAAGTGAAATTTCCGCCTCTAAGGCAGGAGCAGGCCGATACACAATTCCCTCTGGCGCACCTGTATTCTAGGAGCCCATGACTCCCAGTACTTGAGGGTAGTATTGTCTTTATGGGTCGATAAGGTATTTCCTCATCACGTGCTGATCTAGCGCGTTTTATCTTTAGCTCGAAGTCTCAAAATCTGCGAGTTCAATGATTGTAGAACATTAAGCAAGCGATCATCCATGGCGCCTACCAGGACAGTCAAGTCCAAACCCCTTTCTAACAATGGCAAAAGCTCCAAGGGTTCAGGTAAGCCCAGTGCGTCTGGTGCAAATACGAAAAGCAAAGTCTCGAAGAAACCCAAAGGTCCACCACCCAAGCAGCAAAAGACCAAATCAGCTGTACCAACCAGGAAGAAGAAACGTGTGTATACGGAAAAGGAGTTGGGAATACCAAAGTTGAATATGATTACACCCGTTGGTGTGGAGTTGCCGAAAGGGAAAAAGAAGGGAAAGGTGTTCGCGGATGACCAGGTAGACCTACGAGGTTTTGCGATATCTCGATATCTCGATAGCTTACTCATCTGGGCTTTCTAGGAGAGCATGATGACTATACTCGCGATTGTGAATGCGGACAAAGAAGGCCAGCTTGAAAGTAAAATGATGAAGTCTCGCCAAATGGAGGATATCCGTGAAGCAAGGCGCAAGGAGGCTGAGGCGAGGCAAGAGCAGAGAAGATCGAAGCTGGTATGATTTTTTTCGGAGCCACATGCACAAAGCCAGGAACTGACCATGTTGTAGGAGGAGACTAAGGACTCGATGCGCAAGAAGAGAAGGAGAAAGTCAAATGTTGCCGTCGACACGAATTCTTTAGAGAGCAGTTCTAAACCGTTGATAAGCACGAAAGCCACTCGAAAGAGGGTCTCTTTCGCTTGACGATCATTTGATGAGGTTCCACGTTGCTTCATGGCCCTACATTTATCTGAAGCTTCCGGCGCATCGGATTGAATAAAGCCGGAGCTGTACCACCTTCAACCGTATCGTTACCGACCATCTCTCCAGGTTTCTTTTCAAGCCTGTCAAAGTCAATGTTCTCGAACAATTGTATGAGAAATTGGCTCGCCTGGTATCCAGTCAGTAACATCACCCGTCACATCCAAGGAGTCAGCTCACAGGCTTAGCGAACCATCTCCCACCACTACTTTCGAACCAGCTGAGATGACCACCAAGCGAGGTGGTGCATAAAACTATAAAAGGGCTTTGCCGGAACTCTTGAAACGGGATTGCTTCCTTTACGGCTATCTGCGACTTGTCAGCGTGGAGCCTCGGAAGTTTGCTCGCTGGAAGGCACACCGGGTCATCCTCTGCATTTATTGCAAAGAGAGGTATTCTGGCTGCTAGTAGCGAGTCACAGGATGATGCGTCACGGTAGTATGCCCCTTCGGTGGGGTATCTCCAAGTGGGGCCTTGAAGCTCTCTGTGACAGGCTTAGCCTGGGAGTAACTGTTGGAATACAAACCGTACCTATCGAATTCGTACAGATACCTTATATTCCGAACCCTCTCAACGTCAACCCTTGGATTCTTTGATATGGGATCAATGTGCCTTTTCATTCGTTAGCCACTACATTCAAAAGGGCAGTCCTGACGAGCCTGACTCTTCAAAAAGCTTTTTCATGCTGGATCCCATCGTCTTTGAATAGACTTGGGAACCAAGCCAAGACCGCTGGAGCGCGAGATGGCTAACCTCTAGATTCCATGGGTTTGAGCACACTACAGCAGCCTTGAGCATACAATTCTCGCCTTCCTCACCAAGGTACTACGCAAGACAATGCCCATCAGAGATGACAACCTCAATTGGATCCTATCTACCATACGTACATTGACTAGTATGTTTGCTCCCAAAGAGTACCCAATACCAAACAATGGCCTATTCGGGAAACTCTTCCTTAACCAATTGACGACTTGCCGTACATCCCACGTCGCTCTAGCATTATAAAGTACCCCAGTAGTGATCTTGCTTCTCGCACAGCCCCTTGAATTCACCACGCAAGCTTCCCAGCCCGCATCAACAATAGGTCTCAGCACATGCCTCAAGTATATTTCATGGGAACCACCGCTCAGACCATGCAAAGTAACAAGCATCGGCTTGGTATCCATGGATCCGATCTCCTCAAACTCAGTGTCACTGTAGTAAGTGGTTCGGGGCGGTAGGCTATCATCAGTACCCTCATATGGGTTTACTGTGAAATCAACGGCGAAGGTGCCTGCGAACGCGGCCTCTTCCGCAGAAAATATGCGCCTTTTATAGTATATGGGGACATCCTGACTTTTGACTGCTGTCCAGAAAGTCTGAAGATGACCGTTGAAGAGCAAGGGGTTAAGGCGACAGAGTGGGGTCACTTGTTTGCAGAAATTGAGGAGGTCCGTGGATTGCTCTTCCGTGTTCGTATTCTTCGTGGGAAGGCGGAGTGGGGAGCCGTGGTGGTAGAAGGAAGTTGTGGCATAACCGAAAAGGCGCCAGATATCCATAGATGCCAAAGATTGGGGTAGAGTTTTAACGACGAATGTATGGATACTTGTACTTCGTATAAGGTATCGAAGTCGGTTTTAGATCTCACTTGGAATCAGTTCGAGATCCATCAAACATCATCACGCAGGCCTCGGCAGATCACGCGCGTTTAGCGCGGGTTACCGCATTTCAAAGACCAGACGTCGAAAAGTCTCTGCAATCATAAAGTGTGGATGGGTACGGAGGCGCATTGAGATGTCTAGGACACGGTGGAAGTGTGTGGAGAACTTCGGTCACCACAGCAGGGGGGAATAGTGGGAACCATGGCATATCAGCCCCAAAATCCATACAACAGACCAGCAGCTATACAACAACCACCCTTGAACGCACAATATGGATCCCCCTACCCTCCTCAGCAGTCTCCCAGGCCTACAGTGAACGTATACGGTCCTTATAACGCGAATGCGTATCAGACCAATAGCACCATCGCGCCCTTCGGTGGTGCACACCAACACAGGCAACCGAGTCCTCAGTCGCAGAAACAGCAGCGAGCTTATGCCGTAGCGATCCCGGTACCTTCAGCTCCAGTCCCTCCGCCCACGACCCATGCCATCAATGGCCACTCTGGTAGTCAGGTTATGCCGCCGCCTCTATATCAGTCTCCTCCACTCGATTATCAGCTGCTCCTACTTTCTCTCGCAGAAGAGTACTTTGCTGCAGCGTATGGCTATGGCTCCATGGCGGATATAGCCCATCGAGAGTCTGACATGCAGTCCTACTACAAGATGATGGCAACCGGACTAGGATGTCTCGAGGCTGTTCTAAAGCACTTCAAAATGCAGCCCGAGAGAGAAGCCATAGTGAGACTGCGGTATGCCACTATCCTTTTTGAGGAGACGGAGAACACCATGGAAGCGGAAGAAGCTCTGGGCAAAGGGATCGTGCTTTGCGACCGCCATCGGTTCTTTGATCTCAAATACGATATGCAGCATCTGCTTGCCCGGATACTGTTCACAAGGACCCCTCGAGCTGCTTTCAAGTTCCTCGACGGGATTTTGAAAGATGCTGAGGCCTATCAACACATAGCGTGGGTCTACGCCTTCCGATTCCTCAAAATCGCGATGCATCTTGAGCTTTCATCTCATCAGGATCTGATCGCCGCCATCAACCTTTTCAAAAACATTACATCTATGTCCAGTACGCATGGAGACAAGGCTATACTCGCTATCAGCATGACTCTCGAGGCATTGACCTGTCTAAGAGTATCTACTAATGCTGAGTATACTGAGGAAGCGCAGCGAGCGTTGGCTGGCGTAAGAAGTTTACAGTTGGATCCCGCAATAGGTGAACTGCATCAGTTGACGGTCTTAGTGTCTTTTGTAGATCTGTGCTGCCACTTGCAACAATTCGAACCTCATCAAGCAATATCAAAAATGCAAATCATGCAGAGCGCACTTAAGACTGTGGAATCCAGTCCGTCGTGGACTGATGACGGAAGTTTGGGTATACCCATGGCAATTGCAAGAATGCCGTCTTGTAAGAGTCAAACTGGTATAATCCGAAGGAGCAACCACGATTCGATTGTTTTGATATTTAACTGGATGCCAAAAGAGGATATTTACAATGCTGGGTACCTCCTCGGCGGCGTCTCCATGGGCAATCGGAATACGGTAGATGGCCAGAAGTCGGAGCATATGCTCGAGGAAGGTATCAAACGATATGAATGTAAGTCAATGATGACAACCTGACGACCTTATTGTCCTGATATCTGTCAAGGGGCGCAACGAGAAAACAGCAAAGTACCCAAGTCTATCACACTCGCGTCCTCGCAACAGATTTGGCGGAAACATATGAGTTGTTACATGCGACTGTACCTCGCATTCACCTTATGTGCGCGGACGTCATGGTCCGCCGCCAGAGAGCAGCAGGCTAAGATTGAGGCCAGCCTCGGATCGATGGTCAATACTTCTGAGCCCCTATTTATCCTCACAGTCTATCTCCAAGCGGTTATATACCAAGGCACAGGCAACCTTACGGACGCCCTCTCATTGTACCAAAGCTCAATTCTTTCTCTTCCAACACCTACTGAGCAACGGTCACGCTCGCAAATATCCCTCGACATCTCCATCCTCTCCACTCTGAACACGATACTAATCATCCGCTCGCCTTTTCACCCCCAGAATCATCTGGTCCCTTCGCTCGTAGCAAGCCTCGAGCCCTTCTGCCTGCAGAATAAAAACCACCAGATTTGCTCCGCTTATCATCTAGTCGCCGCTACCACCTCATCAGAGACCATTCTCCTCACAAAGCAATCTCTCCAATCAGCTCTTCAGGCCTCTAAGCAAACCGACAATAAACATCTCATGTGCATGGTTCTCAACTTCATGTCCTGGAAATTCTTCCGTGGCGTTGTGGGCGATCAGGCGGAGAGGAGCGCTCGAGCCAGCCAGAGTTTGGCTCACCAGTGTATGAATGGGCTGTGGATGAGTGTTAGCGCGGGACTGTTGGCTGATACGCTTGAGGTGGCGGGGAGAAACGAGGAGGCGGAAAAGGCGAGGCAGAATGGGGTAAGATATGCGACTAGTCTGCCACAGGCGTTGCAGCAGGTGATGAACGCGGACTTTGAAGGGCATGTACCCATGACAGGAGAGTGAGAGGGTGAGTTGTTAGGATTGCATATTGGTGGCTATGTGTGCTCTATTCCGTTTGCTGGGTAAAAATCTTCAGGCCTGTTGCGGGAGCTGGGCGCGCATTCTCTGGGCCTGTATGGGTGGCACTCTACTTCAGCAACATATCTAGCTAGGGAAGCTTTTATTTTCGGGATCGATGGGCCACATGGATGAGTTTCAACAGCTCCTGTGTGAGTCGATTCTTAGTCTATTGCATTACATATTCCCGCGAACCTGATAGGCATGAGCAGTTGTCTGATATACATGATCCTTGAAAGGTTCAAGCAAAAACGACCCACAGTTGCTTTGGCAGCCGAAAATGGCCGCACATCCTCCAGTGACAGAAGCCAGTATCCCGGGGGTTTTTTTTTCTCTGGAAAACATAACAGTAATCAACGCCTGCCTTTTCTGTCGCTTCCCCCCTCCCAACCTACAGATAGAGAGGAGGGGGAAAAGCCACCCTTCATCCCTTCAGATACCCTTCCTTCGAGACCTTTTAGCTGCTACTTCCTCAGCACCCCGACTATCCCAGACCACCCCACGCCCCTCGAATCCGCCTGGCGAGCTGGACATCCTTTTGCATTATCGTGACCCGTTTGGCGTGGATGGCGCACAGGTTGGTGTCTTCGAACAGGTGTACCATGAATGCTTCGGCGGCTTCCTGGAGCGCTTGTATAGCTTGGCTTTGCCAGCGCAGGGAGTCGCCGCCGACGGGGAGGAGGGAGAGGCCGATTTCCCGAACCTAGATTCGTGTCAATGGGAGAGCGTTACACAAGGCGATGGTGATTTGACCACTTACGAGGCGGGAAAATGGGAGTTTCAGCAGTAGTAGGTCGGTTGAGCGCTGGTAGCGACGGATCTCTCGGAGGGCGACCGTGCCGGGTTTGTAGCGGCGAGCCTTGCGGGGTTCTTCTTCGTCTGTACAAGGGACTTGTCAGCACAATTGATTGTCCGAGGTCACAGCGCCTGCTGCAGAAGGATAGTCCATTGCGCTTCAGTTTCTGGGTGGGAGGCACCAACCTTGCGCCCCTCCGCTCTTTCGTCTAGAGGCTTTTGCAACTCCTATAGTCTTGCGCGAAGTCTTCCCGCCTGTGGAGGGGGGCGCTCCTTTCTTTTTGAGGCCGAGGGGGACGGCGCCAGTGGTTCGTTTGGCGGTTTGTTGCTTCTGGCCTGCCATTGCGCCTGACAATAATACCACGGTATGAGATCTGGTATGAGTGTGACAATGCGCTAGTGCTCAATTGAAGCGAAGAAGCCTGCGCGCTCGATTCTGTCCGTGTGGTGGTACTACGTACGAGTACCTGCGAGATGCTGTCGCTTTGCGTACTGATTTCACTCGGTCAGGTACTTGGTCAGCAATGCCATAGACCCATAGTGAGATGATAGCGCAAAGGTTGGAGTATGGGATGCGAAGAGAGAATAAGGGTTGTATATCTCAATTACCAGCCTCACCCAGCCATCGTGTTTATCGCGAACCCAGGCGTTGTTGACACTAAAATTGGTCTGCATATCGCGCTAGCTGTTATGGAAACAGCGTGGGCTGTCCTCGGCTAAACCCCGGTTCCGGCCCTCTGTACCTTACTTGATTCAGCGAGCCCAGGAAGAACATAACGGCAACCTGATACACTACTTGATGCCACCTTGCCGTTGTACATTTATTCTTTGTTCAAAGTCAACATCCATCTTTCTCCTACATATCGCAGTAATCATGATGAGATTCCTCTGACTCTTAGATCCTTCACTTTCCACATTCATCCTTTCTTTAACGACTTCTCCATTCGACTTACAACGCCCCAATCATGGACATGGACAACATGCTCGGTGGGGCTGGGGGAGGAGGAGCGATAGGACAGTTCCCGCTGGAGCAGTGGTTCTATGAGATGCCCGCCTGTACGCGGTACTGGACTACAGCGACAATAATCACATCAGTACTCGTTCAATGTCATGTCATCACGCCATTCCAACTCTTCTACAGCTTCAGAGCTGTATTTGTCAAGAATCAGGTAAGGGCGCTCGATAACCTATATTAGGCGCAACAGAAAGCTGACTCAACACTTTGAAAAGTATTGGCGACTCATAACAACCTTCCTCTACTTCGGCCCCCTCTCCCTCGACCTCCTCTTCCACGTCTTCTTCCTCCAGCGCTACTCCCGCCTCCTCGAAGAATCATCCGGTCGTTCTCCCGCTCAGTTCTCATGGCTGCTCCTCTACGCCACCACCCTCCTGCTCGGCCTCTCCCCCATGCTTAGCATACCCTTCCTCGGCTCCGCCTTATCCAGTTCATTGGTGTACATATGGAGCAGGCGGAACCCGGAAACGAGGTTGAGCTTCCTGGGGTTGCTGGTGTTTACGGCGCCGTATCTGCCCTGGGTTTTGATGGCATTCAGCTTGGTGTTGCACGGGACGGTGCCGAAGGATGAGATTTGCGGGGTCATCGTTGGGCACAGTGAGTGCCCGCTACGTGAAACCGGCAGAAGGAATTAAATTGCTGACATTCCTCTTTTTAGTATGGTATTTTTTTAGTGACGTGTACCCGTCCCTACATGGCGGCCAACGGCCCCTCGATCCGCCGCAGTTCTGGAGGAATTTGTTCGAGAGACCGCAGGCTGATACGGGAGCTGCACCGATCAACAATGAGATTGCGGCAGCTGCAGCGCCGGAGGTACGGTGAAGATACTTATAAAAGGATCTCTATTAAGACATGGGTTGCGCGCAACGATATGGAGCATTTTTGGGGCCGTTTCGCATGGGGACTGCATCGGGTATAGGTATCTAAGGCTTCGTACCCTGGAGCCAAGCGAAATTGAATGGCACATACGTGCATGTACATAGGCGGTCACGGGCGGTCAGCGGTCGAGATGCATCTTGGAACCTTCTACTTGTTATGTGCTCATGAAGAATATCCTTCTAAAATAGAAGCGTCATTGATATATCATGCTTTTTGGTTTCATTTCACCTTCCCCATCCCGTCTCGGGTAACGCCATCCCTCCATTAAGCAGCCTTCCGCGCCGAATTCTCCCTCAACTGCTCAATGACTCTGTCCACAGCTTCCATATCCCCCGCATCAATCGCACCTTCGGGCGCTATCCCCTTGGGCAACGTCCTCAGCGCTGCATCAAGACCGGGCTGGAAGTTTCTGATCTCGCTCGACAATGCATAGATGGCCTTTCTCCTCACGGGCTCGTGGGAATCCTCAATGGAGAGATTGGTAAGGACAGACATCGCATCCAGGGCCAAGAGTTTCCCTTGGGACTTGGCATTGTTTTGCACGGCGGTGCCGACGCACCACGCCGCGTATCTCCTCAGCTCTGCTTCGTCGTTCTTCAATAGCTGTACTAGCGGCGCCCAGAGACCCAAAACTTCCATGTTGTTCGCGTTGTCAAGGTTTTCTATCAGTTGTTCGAAGTTGTCAAAGGCGACGAGCTTGTCCTCGAGCGCGATCTGCGGTGATAGGATGGCGGCCATGGACTCTTTCATCAAGTCGGCATCGGTTGGGCCTCCGAGGAGGGCGTTGAGGGCTTCGGCGTTGATGGGGCGGCCTGAGGGGCGCTCGGCTTTGGGGTCCGTTGTGGACGTCGGGTCGGCGGATGGTGTTTCAGAGTTTTCGATGCTCCATTTTAGGAGTTGGTTCATGCCTGGGTCCATGATGGAGGTTATGGAGCGATTGATTAAAGATAAAATACTATGGTTGTAAAGTAGAGGAAGGTACAGAGGGCAAGATTTGGCTGTGATGTAATTAGTACACGAGGAATTAAGACGAGGATGAGCCGCTCAAGTGTTGCGCATTAGGCTTTTTCAGTCTTGATTCTCTTCCTGTCCATTTATCGGTCGTTCTTATTGTCCTTATGCTCACATCAGCTCGTTCAACCGGTGGTCTTCTCGACGAGCATGCACTGGAAGCTTCTCTCAGTTTCGAAGAGCCAAGCTATCGCTATCACATCCCTGCAAGATCTCATCAAAAGTATTGGGTTGGATGGTGTTTCTCGAGCAAAGAAGAGCCTAGTAGTCTAAACACCTTATCACTGGAGATTCATCATCGTTGCTCCCCGCCCCCTGTGGCTGAAGATTAGAGACATTCCACCCCGCCATCTATTTTTGTTGGCGGAATAGCAAGTAGGACCATGGAACGACGTTTCAAGCTCAGGGCCTGAGTCTGGAACGCGCTTGCTCTTGCATTTGGTACCTACTTCGTAGCTGTTTGACAATAAGCAGCTGCCTTGCAAATCGTGAGTATTTAAGGCAGCTATAATAATAGAAAAAAGTCATCCTCTTGAATTGTACGCGCGTAGCGGTACCCTCGCCCAGTGAGAACGTTGCATATTGTGCTGCCTAGCACAGATATTCGAGAATTGCGTAGGCAATCCAATGTTGCCGCCAGCCCAAGTGACAAACGTAGAATGACTGCTGGTGAAGCCTCAGCCATATAAAGTACCTGAAGGAAACGGGCAATGAGCGGCAAAGATAAAAGTCCACTAAAATTTTAGTAGTGTCGCTTGGCACTCTCCCACAGAAGGCCCAACATCAAACGGCTGCTCCTTCCTGCCTCCGCTGTCAACATTCAATCCGACCGACAGCTCTTTCGTTGACCTTCTCTTAAACCCACCTCTCCTAATCTCCTTGTAGCATTCACTGCAAGCGTCTGGAATATTGCACTCCTCTTCTCAAGCTAATTCTGACCACAGCCCGCCGTCATGGAAGGTGAGCTGACCTTTTGACCTTATCTCAGCCATAGAGGGTCTTCAGTGACACAGACGACCCTTGAGAAAACCAAGAACCAAGACTGACAGGCTCTCTTCGATCAATCTAGAAGAAGTAGCAGCTCTCGTTATCGACAATGGGTATGTGTCCCCTGGACGTCTCAACACAAAAGGCCACAATTCCCGGGACTTCGGTCTTCAAAGCCTCGCTAGAGAGCAGCCGTCAAGTTCTCAACGTTGGACGTTGATCTCAGCGCTCATGGCTGATCATTTGTAGCTCAGGAATGTGTAAGGCCGGTTTCGCCGGTGACGATGCTCCCAGAGCTGTATTTCGTGAGTCGCATCCAAAGCTGCCATCCTTGGAGCTACAGTTTGCTGACGCTGTGTATAGCCTCCATTGTCGGTAGACCTCGCCATCATGGGTACGGCCTCAATACACCGCCTTAGATTTTCGGATCGAGCGCCTGCTTGAGACATCAAAGCTGATCCGCTCGCAGTATTATGATTGGTATGGGTCAAAAAGACTCCTACGTCGGAGACGAGGCACAGTCAAAGCGTGGTATCCTGACTCTGAGGTACCCTATCGAGCACGGTGTTGTCACCAACTGGGATGACATGGAGAAAATCTGGCATCACACCTTCTACAACGAGCTACGTGTTGCGCCCGAAGAGCATCCAGTACTGCTCACCGAAGCGCCAATCAATCCCAAATCCAATCGTGAGAAGATGACGCAGATCGTCTTCGAAACCTTTAACGCACCCGCCTTTTACGTCTCCATCCAGGCGGTGCTCTCATTGTACGCTTCTGGACGTACTACTGGTATCGTCCTTGATTCTGGAGACGGTGTAACTCACGTTGTCCCCATTTACGAGGGGTTTGCTCTTCCCCACGCTATCTCGCGTATCGATATGGCTGGTCGTGATCTTACCGACTACTTGATGAAGATCTTGGCCGAGCGTGGATACCCATTCTCGACAACCGCTGAGCGCGAAATCGTTCGTGACATGAAGGAGAAACTTTGCTACGTTGCCCTTGACTTCGAGCAAGAAATCCAGACCGCCAGCCAGAGCTCCAGCTTGGAGAAGTCCTACGAGCTTCCCGATGGCCAGGTTATTACCATTGGTAACGAGCGTTTCCGAGCTCCCGAGGCTCTCTTCCAGCCAAGTGTTTTGGGTCTCGAGAGTGGAGGTATTCACGTCACCACCTTCAACTCTATCATGAAATGCGATGTCGATGTCCGAAAGGACCTTTACGGCAACATCGTTATGGTCTGTTATATGAAACCACTCAATTGGGAGGCATGAGCTGATAGGAAATAGTCTGGTGGAACAACAATGTACCCCGGTATCTCCGATCGTATGCAGAAGGAAATCACCGCACTTGCCCCATCATCGATGAAGGTCAAGATCATTGCACCTCCTGAGCGCAAATACTCTGTCTGGATTGGTGGTTCCATCTTGGCTTCTCTGTCCACCTTCCAGCAAATGTGGATTTCCAAGCAAGAGTATGACGAGAGCGGACCATCTATCGTCCACCGCAAGTGCTTCTAAGGTAAGCCAATATTTGTGGCCTTTCGTACACCAGACTGGAATACTAAAAATATTTAGCAATTGCAAGATTGAAATGCATGTATTGAGAGCGCGTTTTTGTCCTACAAGCCAGGGATAAGGCTATGTTACCACGAGCTCTAGATGCTATCGTGAGCAGATCGTGGAGTAGGAGCATAGAGGAAGTGGTGGCAATTTTCTCAAGACTTCAAGGGCGAACGCTGTAGCAATTAAGCCAATACGCTTGCACGTTTTCATTAGATTGCTTGGGGAAAAAGAGAAATAAAAACTTTGTTCAATTCATGCTTTTGCTCTAGCGACTGCATCCTGACCACTTTTCATGCCGGGCATGGTCGCGGCCCCAAAGTCTGCGATTCCATTGACCCCTACACGCTCCAACCATCTCAGCACCAGTACTCTGTACTCCTTCCACCCCATCTTCACACCGCCCTCCTTCCCCAAGTGTGCCAAGCTTTTCATTGAGATTGGTCCAGCATGTCTCACAGCTACACTCCCCGGCTGCTTGTCCTCAGCGGCGTCCTCCACCTCGCGAAAAGCGGCAATACTCAAGGCCGACAGATTTGGATTGTGGCTCAGTGAGAAGAGACTCGTGAGCAACTGCGGCGGATCCAATCCGCTCGTATAGGTCGAGAGACTAGTCACCACAGGCGCCGGGACGAGGCAGCCCAACGCATGCCCATCCGCTGCGTTAAAGGCCCGAGAGCGGAAGAGCAGGTTGCACGTATCCATCAACGCCGCATTGAGCGATTCGATTTGCGCTTGGTCCCCAGCGTTGTGCGTGTTGCTTTCGAAGGCTACCTTCCAGCTGCTGAGGAGCGAGCAGAGACGCGAGAGGCTGGAGAGCGAGGGCGATGTGAAGAGGATTTGATATGTCGTTAGAGGCGGTGGGGGTGGGAGGGGGATCGATAGGGGTGGTGCGACTAGGGTTGGGAGGATCGATAGGTGCGTTAGTACTTTGGAGATTGTGGATGCGGTGGGGGAGGTGCCGAGCAGGGTTTGCGTTAGTAGGGTTGTGTGGTTGATTAGGCCGAGGAGGGTGGATACTTGGGTGGGCGTTGGTGGGGATGGCGCTGAGAGGAGGTGGGCGGTCCATTTTGTGAGGAGCAAGGTGTAGAATGTTAGCAGGGTGGGGAGGGGATGGGTGGTTGTTGGGGCGCTGAGGAGAGCGTTTTCGAGGGGGGTGAGGAGTGTGGTTTGGAGGGCTGTGATTGATGAGTACTTATTTGTGGTGTCAGGGTGAGAGACTTACTGGAGAATGTCTGGAGCGGCAGGTGGGATAAGAGGTCTAGGATTGTCTCCTGGTGTTGCGGTGGTAGCCATCTGGGGATATATTTTTCGAAAAAGGTCATTACGGGTTGGGGTAAGGCCTGGAATCTCGGTGTCAGCAAGACCTCCGTACCGATAGATCGAAAGCATGGTCCACTGAAAGCAACCTGAAAGTTTAACTAACTACCTTTATATATTGTGTGTACGCCAAAGCCTCATCCAGAACCTCTGCCAGCGGCTTCTTCGCATCACGACCACTCGTTAAGCTGTCGAGTTGCTGCGTGAAGGCTCTCGAGAGGCACTCATCGATATCCTCTGTGTGAGTATCTTCTGAGCCAAGCGCTAGATACCTTTGTAGTACTGGGTCGTCTAGGTCCGAGGTCGCCAGCCCTGTGATCCTGATTTTCTCAATGTTGTTGATTAAATCTTCCGCGTTGTCGATTCGGTCGAGACTGTAGGATCCCTCTACGGAGGCTGATAACCGGGGTCTCTTGGTTCCTCGACGAAATGCTACGTTTGCCTCTTGTTGATGAAGCGAATCAGCAGAAAGATCTACTCTCTCCCGGATCAGATGGAGCTGATTGGCCCATTCGGGGTCGGGGGGTGAGAATTCTGGCACTCGGCCGACTGGTCTCTTGATGTCTAAAATACCTGGGACATAGGCATCATAGATCTGCATAAGTTTCGAAAGAGCCGGCTCTCGACCAACCTTCTTGCTGAGGTCTTGCAGCATCTGGACTCGAAACGGTCTGACATGCTTCCTCCTGGTGATCTGGGCAAGGAGAGGGCATAGATCCGTACGCAGACTGTTCATGTCTAGGAGATTAAAGAAAACGCTGTAGAGACTAGACAGTATTGAAGGATCCTCCAGGACATCGTGAACCATGATCATCCATTTGAGTAGCAGTTGCTGGTTGGACACCGAAGCTTTTCGACTGCCATAGCCCAAGCCATTCACGACAATGCATATGGAATAAGAAGGAATCTGGTCAGCAGGATATAAAATCTTGATTAATTCTTTTTGAGTTGTTTGGTCCAGAGCATTGGCGGATGTTAGTACTTCAAGGAGTCGTTTTAAGGCGGTGGTCTTCAGGCCATGTTGTTGGGCATGAGACTGGATCGTTTCGATGTAGACTTTCAGTACGGGATACTTCTTCTTCGTTTGGATTTCCGATGCTGCCTATTGTCAGAATCGTATATATTTGTTTTGATTTATAGAGCTACAAGTAAACATGCCTAGGATGACGTGGCCGAGTGCCTCCTCGAAGACCCGGTCTATGATCATTAGCATGAATGTCCTTGTCGACAAACAAGAAAGGCTCTCGACCGTTGACCGCTGAAGGCATCCTGCGTGGTCACTGCCTATGACTTCCAGCACCCCGTAAATGGCTGTGTTCATGTTGAATATTAAGGTGAGGACCCAAGGGGGTTTAATGGGAGGACACCTTCAACGGGCCCGCCCCCCACCCCTTGTGGCTCCGCTACCCTTGACACGCCTCTTGTTCAGCAACAGCATCAGAACGTTGAGGATGATCGATTCACCAAAATGTACATGATCCAGCGTACAGCACATCCCTTGTTCTTGACGCTTCAAGTTCGGACCACGGCGTTGACAGGCTCGATGGTGTGACGCTGTATGCTATGTTCTCGCCGTGGTACCAGCTCAACGATGGGAAGCAGCCGAGTAGGGGCTGAAGACTAACATTTGGTATGAGTGTCGTGAGGCGGATCCTCATCTAGAGGCAGAGAAGACACTTCGCTTAAAACGGACCTACTGAGAGATTTTGGCATTTACAGTATAAGGTAAGAGCCGTTTAGATCAGCATAGTGCATTGTGAGTGGCATCGAAAATCCACTTTATGGAGTTGGAGAGGATCGTGAGGGAAGTCAAGCCTCTCGGAGGGCAAATAATTCTCTCATGCTCGCTGACTGACTCACTATGAGCGCTAGGGCCCATATCAACATCTCGGTCTCGATTCAAAGCGACTGGGAGCTATTAAGTATCAAGACGCGCAGTCGCCTACATTCCCAGTGAAGCTGGGTTGTAAAGTCATACGGATTGTCTCACTTAGTCGAACGGAAATGGTTTCCATGGGGCAATACTCTGCATCAGTCGATGTACTCGCCCTGTATCTCGCACCTGTGCTGTCCTACCGAGATACTCGAACGCGGCAAGTGAGAGGATCTGTCGCAAAGTCGGATGTTTTACCCGGGGGCTCACGACCGAAGCGCTGGCAACACATTGGAGGAGTTTGGGAACTCGGAGGCTTAAGACTACTACGTGGAAGGTAAAAATAAATGTCTTTCCTCCAAAATCATCTCTTGTAATCTCATCTGGAGTGGTCAAAACCTCTAGAAAAGTCATAATCTCGTCCGGACGTAATGCTTGACATCCTTTTTACATGCATCGTCCTCACCTTTTTCGCTTTGCCGTCCATAGCAAAGCCTTTTGACCTAGATACTCTCAAAATCATCAACTCAACAAAGGACGTCGATACCGTCTTTCCAGAAACGCCCGGCATCAACTCCACCGACGCTCTTGAGTACCTAGTAGGTTGCTTTCCGCAAACCCCACCAAGAGAGCCCCAACTATCCCGGACAAAATTCACGGACTGCTTCTATGCACAACAGCAGATCGCTACCCATGACCCTGGGAGACCTATACAGTTCCGTCGAAACAATGATTCTGCTTTTGTACTTCCAAATATATTCAAATACAGGACTTGCGTCATTCTGGTCGATATGGTTAGTTCCGACGCCGAAGATTCCTTCTACGTTGGAGAGATCAGGGCTGTGGCGATTGATACTGCGAGGAGGTGTACTTCATTCAAGGAATCGCTGGGAGGGAGGGGCTTGGCGGGGCCGAGGAGGTTGATGGAGGTTGAGGTATTTGGGAGGCCGTAAGTGCATTATTCGGAGAGTTGTCTGTCTATTTGAACACTTGTCTTTAAGCGGCGACATATGTCCCACGAGCAGTAGTACATGGGTATTGCAATCCAAAGAAGCCATGCTGACTCCGGAGTATGCAGGTGGCCCTGGGTGCATGGAGGCTTGGATACGATCATGCTTGATGGTGATGATGCTGTTGCTCGACGGACTTGTAAGCAACACATTATCCTTCTGAGGCGCTGCCGCCGGTCGTTCGGAGGTACTGAGGCCTATATGGCTATTCAACCTTCTAGAACAATCAGAACTTCGGACGTGACCAATAATTGACATTATGGACGAAATAGAGTTGTTTACCCTGACAGTGCAGGTCGTAGAATCTTTGCGATCAATACCAAACTGCACTCTGTTCTTTCGAGGTCGCCTGCTGAGTATCAGGACACAATCATGCAGTCATGAAGATTCGTTCCAGAAATTTTTATTATTATCCGTTGCTGGCGCAAGAAATTTCCACCACGTAAGCTGCCATCGGCTTCGTGCAACATGCTGCTTGCCCAGAGCTCTTGCTTTGAATTCCAGGATAATATCTAAGCGATTGCACATCGCAGGTTTATGGACAATGGGCAGTCTTGAGTGGCACCCAGCAAAATCATGGAAACCGTTTCAACATGATAGCCATTTTTGGAGATCCGATTGACATTTCAGATCATGTCAGTTTTACGCGCACTTTTGCCGACCGACTTGCGCAAGTCAACTGGGTTATATTGTTGCGGCTGATCCAATCTTCATTTTAGGGTGATTCAGATCTCGAGCTGTTACGCAGTCACCAAGACTGCAATCTTCTCCGAAGTCCTGCTGTTTAATTGAAGATCATCAACGACATACCAGACCTGCGAGATCAATCTCAAGCTGGTGGCCCCATATTGCTTCTCCTTGGCTTGGTAATGAGTCTTGCAACTATGCCATGCTTCAGCTATATACCAATTCTTCAGCAAAGCAGACAAATACAACGGAAACTAAGCATCCTCACCAAAGTCTCCGGCGATGCCCACTACCATCGCCTGGTTCGCTTACAACTCCGCTACCCAGACAAGAGTAGGTGTAGAGATATGCGGCCAACGTACACCACGCTCAGAGAAGCAAAACGAGATGCGGATACTTTCTTCGAGCAAGCACTGCTGGTCTCGCAGTCTTCAATATTTTCGCCTGCCGAAACCTTCCTCTACTCATGACATTTCATTCGTCCACCTGCTTCTCAGAATGCTTGTATCCAATGTATTTCGAATAGCTGAAGCGATCTTCTTGTCAAACATTTTTCGCCCATGTATGTGGACTCTCCATCCAATATCGCTTGCTTCGCTGACATAGCAGACTTGTATTTACAACATACTCCACCAGGATCTTCCAAATACGGGGAAATGGTCGCTAATGTACACGGCCGTTCTATGCAATATCGCTCGATTCGCTAACAATCAATATTCAGTCACAAAGAATACCATCAAAATCTACCCAGTGCAGAAGAGTGATTTCGCTGCAAACTATATAAGGTATCATCCACAAAGCATCTTGATGTCGCCTCACTTCTCAATGTTTAACATCTGCACTATGCTCCCATCAATTTCCACAGCGTCGTGCCGCCCCACAGTGCCGCCCCAATCCTTTCCCTCTTCAATACTGGGTGCTGGCTGATGGAGCTTGGAGCTGCTAGATTATAGCTCTGTAGCAGGATATCCGGCCGGATCGCTGCTCTAGCTTCTTCTTTGAGACCATCATTCAGCTTCCGAATCCAGATCGTCTGACACGGACGATTTAATCCGCTTGGGATTCGAGGTACGAGAGCTCATCCAGTGGTTCGCTGGAAAGTAATCCAGTCCAGGAGCGGCAACTTCATTACCGGGGTGATAAGGCGCCCGTCGACCAGGTGTCACAGATCCATCTTCTTCAACACCTTCTGCTGAAGCGTGGCTGTCACGTCGACGCTTAATACTTCCCTCAGATATGGAGCGTCTATGCTCTTCTGTTTCGGACATAGATAGGACGCTCGAGATAACGCGGCCCGGGTCATAGAGTGTCCCTTTCTCAATGGATGAAGGATGAGTAACGTCCGGGTCATAAATTATCCCTCCGCTAATGGATGTGGGCCAGGGAATAACATTGCTCGGGTCGTAGATCTTCCCTCCCTCAACGTGTGTGGGAGAAGGGAAAAGGCTGCCTTGCAGTGATTTCCCAACCACACTATGAGTTGTCACAGTGGTTCTGTCTTCGTTGCGGAAATATCGAGGTTCCCTCCCCTCGTTAGGAGTACCTCCACTATTCCAACGCGCAGTACTTGATGTCTCTTCCCCTGCATCATCACCCTCTGAATGCTCAAGTGGATTCGGGGGAAACGACCCGTTTGGATGCGCTTGTGTCGGAGTGGTCGTTCCACTCTCCGCCTCCGAATCTTCGCTTTCCTTGAGGTCTGGCCACAGATTTCGATAATCTTCAAGACACCTCCGCGCTGACAATCTGTCGTCGGGTTCGATGAGAAGCATAGCGTTCTTAACAGTTTTTGCGAGTTCGGACTTATCGCTTGCGTTCACATGCACACACCACCAGTAGTACCTCTCGCATCTGCGGAGTACTTCTTCGCACCATTTTCGTCCATTCATGCCGGGACGCCAGCTAGGTAAACCACCCATACATTCGAAGAGAACCACTCCCAATGACCATATGTCCGCTGAATAGCTGTATGGTGCCAGATCATGGACCTCAGGCGCCATGTACTCCACGGTCCCCTGCTTACTCAACAAGGGAGCGACCTCTTTCGACACCCCAAAATCCGCTAATTTATAGTGGTCTGGAGTCACGCAAAGGATGTTCGCGGGCTTAATGTCCCGATGCATCACGCCCTGATCATGGAGGAAGACCAGTGCAGCGAGGGTCTGACCGGCAAGGTTCGCAATCTTGCCATGTCCCATGGGCCCCCGGGTCATTTGACGAAGAAGGTTTCCTCCAGCCACATACTCCATGATCAGCAATGGCTTATAGTCCCCATGCCATTCCTCGACAAACTGTACTATATTTTTCTGGCCTCTCAATCAGCAATGTTCCACCCAGCAAGACATTTATTTGTACTTACATGGTATGTCTTGCAGACCATCTTGAGCATATCGGCTTCTTGCCTAAAGGACTCCTTGTGCTTGAACTTCTTTGCGGCGAAGATCTTTCCGTCTGGCATTCGAAGGACTTTATAGACATCGCCATACGCACCGCTGCCGAGTACCTTACCTCGAAGGTAGAACGGTTCCTGGGGTGTCGCGCCTGTTGCCTGTCGGGTGACTGCTATACTGTTGGATTCGAGGCCGTCCGCTAATTGATTGCCAGACGTGGCTGAGCTAAGAAATGATGCGCATTTATCGTGGAACTTGTCTGTGTTAAATCCGTACTGGGGCAAAGCAACATCAAATTCAACTCCATGCACCAGCTTAACGCGAACGGTCTGCTGACCGCGAGGAAAGATCCAGGTAAAACGATTCCGTTCTGCTTCTTTCTGGCCGTCATATTTGACCGATGTTGGGTCGTCCGATGTAACGTTCATGATGAGTTCATGGTGTTTATTGAATGTGAAAGCGAGCATCTGTTCGCTGGTGAAATCTCCCGGGTCACCCAATAGAGCGTCATATGACTTGTCACAACTGCCCAATACGAACCCTTTCGCAAAGTCCTCGGGCCCATTGTTGAACAGGAACCGAAGAGCTGGCTCTGTGTCTTCCTGTTTCTTGGGTCTTGGCTCTACCTCATCATTCTCCCTATGATTCAGTACGGCAAGAATGCTTTGCCTTCTAGATTGGTCCCCCTTTCCTTTCCTGACGAACGAAGCGGGGACGTATGTCAAACTATTCTGGGGGTCGGCCCACATCTGCTTGGCAGCCTCATTCCGTGCCACCAGGGTAAATGCGAGATTAGGGTCCTCATTATTATTGTTCCAGTTCACCAGCGGGCTCTTCCATTTGATCTCAGGCATTTTGAGGGTTGATAGCCAGGACGCGAGTGACCTTAATGTCACACACTACCCTGATGAAGGTTGACAGTATTTCTTGCTTTTTGGAGTAGGATCCGGCTATCAATAGGTGGTAGAAACAGTAACGAGTGTTGCAAGACCATGAGACGATCCTCACTCTGGCATGGAGCTTCTCCTAGAGGCACTTGTTGATGAAGCTTGAGGGCATTTTCTAATGCTTGAATGGCAGGTACGTATATGTGAGAATCCCGAGTAGGGGCCTGCGACACTGTCGACTAATGTGAATGTAGGCGAGCAACGTAAGGGCTTCTGATAGGAAATTGCCTTCTCTTTACGACGTATAGTGGTGCAAGGAGGGCGAGCGTTGAACCCTGAGACCGAGAATGAACCAGCAGAAGCAACTGGAGAATGGTAGATCATCTTCGCCTTAGGAATATTTATGCATCCAGGTCGAAGAGGTTCAAACACAGGCCGACCAAGAACAGTGATGAGAAATTGTGTGCGCAGCATGCTAACACAATGTTTTTGCATATATATATATAGGATAAAGGGTAAAGTATCTCGTCAACACATCGGGGCCTCAGACAGGACTAAAAATCCTAGACGAACAAGAAAGGCATATAAGTAGTCGAGTATGACTTTCTGGATCAGCAAAAGTCTTACTTTAAACATCGCCATTGTTCCAAAGCCGATAAGCACACATCACTCAGGAGCCAAGGAGAGCTTGACACCTCGCTCCTACTCTTTGAATTTCAAGTATACTTGAAAGCACATCAAGACGCATCTGAGGGTACCCCTGGTCGAACAGACGCAATTCCTATTGGCCAATAAGCGCTAGTGGTGACTTGTTCGTATATTACTCGTGCCCCATTGGATGCCTTGAAGGGTGAAACACTGTCATATCCAGGCTCCAAATCCTGCATAATCCGTACCTCTTCATTCTTCATTCTACACCTACAATCACCATGAGTTCGACCTTACAGTCCCCTGGCGTCATCGCCAATTCTTATCAATCATTTTCCTCTCCAAGATCCAGCTATGGTTCCAAGAGTGACCATAATGGTATCGACCCAGAAGAGCTTACTAGATTGCTAAGGTAAGAACACTTCAAGACTTGAGGTAGTCATATTCTAATCATGTCTTGAATAGGAGAGTCCAGAAACCGAGCCAGGATGAGATGACAGCGAGGTATGCGGCTCGTGCAAAGCAATACTATGATCAACTCGTTGAGATGGGTGCGCGACCAACACGTCCACTTCGACTGCAGCCAATATGGACTGCTACGTACAAGAACGGGTTGATTTACATTATTGATAGCGAAGGGGAATTGCAATGCACTCTTTCAGACGATATTGATCCAATGTCCTACCATTGGCGAAATGAACGCGGGCAATTTAGCGGGGAGCTAGAGAACTGGCAAAAGTTCAGAGCAAATCAGCAAAAGCTGCAGCACTTTGACCGCCTGGAGACAGAATTAGAACTTGAGAATACAGACGCTGGGTTACTCAAAGCTTTGACCAGTTTAAGTGACTGGCAAGAGTTCGAGGGTTTCCAATACCGACTTCTTGCCGACGCCTTGATTTTGGAAGACGAGTTTTACCAGGATTTATTATACATGACGAAGTGGGAAGTCGCCACTGAGCAGTCACCAATAAGCTCCGCAGCTCATGATGCTATTGGTCCTTGGCTTCGTCCATTCAATCGAAATCAAGAAGAAGTCGAGGCCGCAAAGGAGCAGATGAAATGGATCAAGGATCAGTGGCCGAAAGTGGTAGCTGAAGCTGTGGAATCTATATCGATGACGCCGAAGCTTCAATCGACATTGGAAGCGAAGTTCAGAAAGCAGACTCATGCCGCTTTCAGTGCCATAGAGAAGCTCGGGGGACGTCCAAGCCACGCTGTCAGTCCGCCTGGTCAATCTATGGGTTACCTTCACAGACTCTTATACTGGAGTTCGGAGACGTCGAAATATATGGAAGAATTATTGGGTTGGAAGATGTTCCTCGAGTGGCGATGGCGTGAGCAACGTGAAAAATCTCCGGTGCCAAGGGGAGAGTATCAGTGCCCCCAGTTCCAGTCGGTCTTAGATTTCTTCGCAGAATTTAAGTCATTTCGACAATTTGAGCATGAAGTCGCCTCGACTTGGTTAAGATGCTGGCAGCGGCTTGTGAGATGGTACGAAGAGGAGATTGAGAAACCTCGATGGTACGTAGACCAATTCGCGACAACTCCCCCAGATGACGCACCTGGATATGTATACGACTCCCTTAAAGTAGCGCGTTCGCACTTAAGAGACTCGGAGCAAAAACTCACGGATGCCGCAACGCGACTCGAAGAATCTAGGCAAAAGCACGCCCATGCCCTTTCGGAGCACGGCCAATCCATTGATGGCGAGAACGCGATAGAATGTCCACAGCAGCAATTTCTGCCTACACTGCCTCTTTCAGGTTCAGACTCCCTGCATGCTTTCCAGTCTTCTTCCTCTTCTGGTTCGCAGTCCTCATTTGGCGTTCCTTCTCCACAGTCTTCGCTCTCTTCACAGCCGTCACAATCATCACACTTTCCATCGTCTCTAAAGTCTCCGCAGCCTCCTGGGCATGTCTCTGAGGACAGAAAACCACCGGGTAAGGGCAGCTCCGCTGAGAAGTTGTATCGACGATCGAAGAAGAAGAATACAAGGAAGAAGGGAACAAATAGCAGCACCGTCAACACAGAACAGCAGGCTCTTCCAACATTTGCTTTGGAGTCACAAAACGTTGAGGAAGGTTTCGACATCCAGATGACGGACGCCCCAATAAATCCAAGATCAGCCGAGCCGATGGAAAAACCTTGGATCTCAGAATCTGAGGACACAGTCATGAAAAATCATGAGGAGCCTCTCAATCATATCTCTACACATCCATTGCAACCTCCTATCACAAACACCAAGTCCCCAAAGTCACCCTCATCCTCTCGAGGTCCCACACGGAGAAAGACTAGATCTGCTGGAAAGCTCGACCAGGCTGCTCCTAACAAAGTCCTCAAAAACACCAAAAAGAAGCCGGCCAAGAAAGCCAAAGAATTCACAGAACAGCAAGCCATGCTATTATTGAACGCTGCATCACATAAAGATCCCGACACCAATGGTCCGCCACTCAGAAGAAATGAACGGCTCAAGGAGAAAGCTGCAATGTCCCCTGCTACTACAGCAGCACCACAACTCAACGCCGTTTCATCTTGTCAATCATTACAGCAAGAGCAACCCCAAGAGCAACCCAATCCCGTGAACAAAGCTTCCATATCACTACAGCCAGAGCAAACCCCAATGCAACCCAGTCTCATCGAGCCTTCCAATTCATCACAGCAAGAGCAACCCCAAGAAGGACCCAACCCCCTCAACAGACCCCCCAAATCATCAAAGCAGAAGAAGAAGCCCAAGATACAGCACCATTCGCTCGAACCATCCCAAAATCCGAGGAGAATGAGGAAGGAGAAGCATAGGATGCAATTAAAAGCCAGTGAATTATCTCAGACGTGAAGAGTAGGAAGAGCTGGTCGTATCTCGAGAGTGGGGGGAAGGGGTGTACGGGTTCCTCCTTATGTATATTACATGCGGAGTATGAATTTCTTGGTTGATAGACTTAGAGCTCGAGAACCCCATTTCATTCCGTTGGCAGAGAATTGGTTCGTTGATTGAAAGATACGCGGGGAGTGAAGGGACGTAGTGGAGGATGCGGTAGTACAAAAAGGTTTTTGACAGCGAAATTTGCATGATGGAATACTGAGAGGGAAGCCTTGAACAGTGTTCTTAAAGGTGACTCTTGGGAAATGGTAGCACGACGAAACCAGAGCCGACACCCACAGAAGCATACAGATGAAGAAGATGGGAGATCTTAGGGTTTTCTTTTGTCCCTGATAAAATACCGGTGTGGATTTGGAAGCTTAGATTTCTATCTAAGCATGACCTTTGCTTCTACATACTCTATTGTGCGGGGCATGAATCCTGTGGCGGTACATCTCTCGGTTCTGTAGCGGTTTCTCCCCAGGACCGAGACCCCTCCGGTCACGGAAATATTCCGGTGCTCGCTCAAAGCCATCTCCGTTAACACCCTTGCTGCATTCTGCCATTGCTCCTCAGCGATGAATTTCTTGAAATCTGACCAGTCAACTTTCATGTCTTGGCCATCCCGTCCCGAGGTCGAGTCCGCTTCCACATCATGAGCTGCGTCGGCGTTGATGGGATGGTATACTGTGATGTCCCTTAGCTCCGGCAAAGTAGAAGGAGACTGTTTCATCATGCTCCTGAGTCGAAGAGCAATCACACGGCCCCAAACGTCTTGGAATTCGTCTCTCCAACAGCTCATTTGAAGTTTCTGCAGACTTGGGGGCAGTATGCTGGCTAATAGGGTCTCGTCGTAATTAACATCGTCATCATCACCCTCAATCAAATGGTTCCACTCGCCAATGCGATCTGGCTCTGGATACCGAGGTGCTTCAAAGCAATGAAATGATGCAGAGTTCCAATACCGCTGCGGTCACGAAATTCCATGTCTCGGTCGATGTCGATGATGAGGGTCTCTAGCGTTCCGCTCACATCCCGCAATCTTTGTCCAATCCCGGAAGGTGACACAAAGGACGGTTCTAGTCCCCCTTTACGCCCGGCCAATCTCTTGCCGCCGAGACAAAGAGTCTTCAAGCGAGGAAGGTACAGCGTAATGTCTGAGAGTTCAAAGGACTCGCGTAAGGTGATGGCATCCAGCTCGAGAATCAGAGACTCGACGACCAGCTCGTGGGAAGGCTTGTTCTTCAACACGCTGCACAAGTGCTGAAGGCGGACTGTATCCCAGCATGTACGTCCACGTACTCGTCCAAGGGTAAAGTAGTTTTTTCTTGAGTGATCTTCAATCGAACCCAACACGATGTATCTGTAAATTTGTAGGACGAAGAGTACTCGATTTGGGTGCGGTGATGGGCTTTGGGACAGGTAATATAGTCTAAGATCATGTTGACACAGCTTACTCTGTTTACAATCTCGATTCAGGTTAGCGCTTGAGGACATGGTGGGAAATGTGTTGAAGAATATTGAAGATTTGCAGGATCACGAACTGCCTTGGCCTTTTGATTACTTTAACGGAAGACCGTCTTGGAGAAATACTTGAGGTGCATGAGAGATCTGCCACGACGCTCCGGCAAAGACACCACTTCCAACCCCTGTGATGTTGAAGAGGCTCAAGAGCTATAACACGAGTGGAGTTTTTTTGCAAGTGGCTGTGGTGAACGTGTGGATTATTCTGCGGCGGTCTGAGATGCCTTGCTCAATTCGCGCTGCTGTCCTAGACTTTCAAAGTCCTTACCGTGAACCATAGCTAGCGAGATTAGACCCGCGGACCTTCTTTACCTTAGACCTTGTCTGATGCTGTAGAAGAGGTAGTCGAAAACTTCCGCAGGTAACCTATCCCCACTGGTGTGTCGCCTACTTCCAACACGAAGATGACTTCCTCAAATCTACGTTGTGCGAACATGTATTTAGGAATATATCCCAGAGCGCGTGCGGCCATATGGTAAACGAAGAACGGTGGAGATGTCCTTGGCGCACCATAATGTTTGTACACAAGTTCCGTCATAGTAAACGGATCTCGGACCTCGAAGTCTTGCACGACGTGTGCTGTCCCAAATGATGCTATATGCACTAAGCCAAGAAAAAGCGTCATGAAGACCTCTGGAATCGACAAAATCTGTCCTTGTAATTCGAGAAATATTGAGAGTTTTCCAGCGTTAGTAAAAGCTGCGACATCGGTCTCATTATCCTCGAGGGAGGTAAAGTTGGCCAAATCAGGAATAATAGACGGCGTTTCCGCTCGCTGACCGACCCCTATAAGATTCTGGACCTTCTCGCTTTCAACAAGGTCCGGCAGAGGATCTGGAAAGATCTTTATAGTGCCTACTAAGGCTGCTACGCCACCTTCAGACCAGTACAGATTCACGTTGATGCATATAAACATCTTGCTCGTAGTCAGGTATTGGGCCGCTTGGAATAGTCCCAAGATGGCATAGCTATATATTAAGCCAGAGCTGGAAGGTGTGATCCGGATTTTGACATTGGTATAATCAGGGAAAGAAAATGTTCCGCCGGCATATACATGTGTGCCTTCACTGTATGACAACTCGATCATGGTCTTCAAGATGTTCATGAGTGTCGACTTGGCGGAGATTTTGACATCTGGATAATTGTCGATGACCGTCGTAAAGCGTCTGGCGATGGAGTCTGGAGAAGTTGCATTACTTGTAGAATCACGGTCATCTCTAACCACAGTTGCGTTTGTGTGAGATAATTCGAGAAGATCTGTCCCGTTCCGCAAATGACCGTGCAGAGATATGATCGTTGAATTGACCACGATCAAGCCAAAGAGGCCTAGTAAACGGAGAGACAGCATAAGGCCTATAATGGTATTTGAGTTGAAGCACCGCGAAGCCGTGCGTTATATACTGGCTAAATGATGACAAAGATGGGAATTGAAACGGCGGCGCCCATTATATGCTTTTGGACTCCGTATGGTTTGGTATAATATTGGTAAATGCGACAAGCGATAGGAGAAAAGCTAACGGAAGACTTGTTTCACAACAGTCAGATGAGCGCCAATACAGACCCGCCTTGTGTCCCAGAATTCAGCATCACTCGTGCCATTCCAGTATACCCCTGGCACCTTGCACTCTCTTGGCCAGATGCGAACTCAGGACGTTTACGAGAGGTTGGTCGATGGTTATCTCGCCGCTTTGCGGCTCATATACCGACACAGAAAAAGTAGGCATGGCAGTGAGATAGTAGAGAGAGCATTGTTTCCGCGATTCACTCCGTGGCAATGTGGATAAATAGATTGAGCTTAAAGCAATGACAAGCTAATGGCTTAGTCCCTTGCCTACATTTAGACGCAACAAGCGCTACTGACGCGAAAATGATGGCATACTGACGTATCCAAACATTGGATTCAACAGGCAAATGCATAGAACACTACGCCCAGCAGCGACCTTGGTAAAGCTTCGTACGCCCGTTCCAGTGATTCAGCCAAGCAATTGTAAATTTACCACCAGCTCACCATTTGCAATGCCCATCTACAAAGGGGGCTGCTACTGCGGCGAGCTGAAGTACACCATTGACGTCTCACCAGACGATGCCCGCACCTCTCTCTGCCACTGCAAGAACTGCAAGGTATCTAGCCGCTTGCACAAATAGCCTGCAATACTCCGATGCTAAAATCCCACCAGAAATTCTTCGGAACGGCATTCGGATTGACAACGAAAGTCCCAGTTTCCTCTTTCTCCTATACTTCTGAGTCCAAAAAGCCCACAGTACACGAAGCCGACAACGGGAGTGGCACACTTCTGCACCGAGAGTTCTGTCCAACTTGCGGAAGCGGTATCTTGGAAGTAGGTGCAGCGGCCATGAAAGACTTTCGATACATCATGACAGGGACATTGGACCACCCGGGCGATTTGCCGCCGAAAGGGGAGTTCTGGTGCAAGAGGCGCGAGAAGTGGATGCCAGAGGTTCCGGGTATCTTCCACAAGCAAGAAATTAAAGAGTGAGCGAGCTGCGCGGCGGGATGGGACGAGTATGGTTCATGAACAGAATGCAATAAAGGGAATTGAACGAACCGTTCAACACTTCTTTCCCAATGCCTTTGAGTGCTTATTGGTAACACGACACAAGGGAAACTGAATGTTGTCCGAGCAATGCGGCCCGAAGTGTCTGACTTCAATGCAGCACAATTGCAAAATTATTCCTCGACTTCCCGGATCTGATCTCCTGCTTATTGAATACTTTTGATCTTCGCACCTTTCCTGCCTCATATATCCACAGATAGTACACCAGCTTCGAACTCAACTTCCGCTTTATTCTTTTGTACCCCAAGCTTGCCATGATTGCGTCCAGCCTCTCCTCATCCAGGTATCTAGAGTTTGTCACGCAAGGTGCAGGTAGTACTAGGAAGAGACTCGGAAAAGTGCCCTCTTTGTGGCCTGGGTAGAGTCTCAGAAAGCTCGCAACTCGCCTCAGCATTTCTCCCCTCTCCACTGGATCGCCAACGAAGTTGACTACCAAGCTTAAGCTCACAATATCAAAGCCTTTCTGGTCTAAGTCTTCGGGTGCGCAGGTGGGCCTCTCCATGAAGTTCTGCTCTCTGATCACAGGATGCTGAGAATGTAGATCGATCATCTCCATTTCAAAGAGCCCACTTCGTGAGCAAGCGTTGTCCGGTCTGAGAGCGCCGACCTCAAGCATTCTCAAAGACCTCCCACTTCCCAATGGTATCTTGTCCTCACGCATCACTTCAACAAGCCACTCCATCAAAACCTTGCTCGTATCACCGCCCCTTTGCGCCGACTGCCCTTGGAGACTGGCTTCCTGATACTTAGGCAGACCGCCCGATGCATCAATCTTCGCTTGAATAGCGTGAGCATCGCTCGTGTCGCCTTTGGAAAGGGCGACAAAGAGCCGTTTACGTAGAGTATGATGAGAGCGAACAACAGAGCGTGTCGTGCGGGAGGAGATGGTTGGCGCTGGCTTGATGTTGTGGGGCCGGGTAGACGATGGGAGTCGTGGACGGCGAGATTTCTTGGACACCATGCCTTAGATAATAAACAAGGTCATAGTCAGCTAAGCTGACTCTCACTTTGGTTGTTCATGCCATGTTGGAAGGACAGCGACCTGTGGATCATGAATTTGAAGTAGAGAGTTGGGCCACAATGAAACCTCGGTTCTGGCGCTTCGCTAGCGCCACCCACAAAGAAGGCTTGGCTTCGAATTTGGTGATCTTGTAAGTTATTTGGAGATTTGACGCCAACATATCACAACAGTAACAATGGCGCCAAAAGCAGCCAGCAAGAAGAGTGAGTAAACCATTTCCTTCACATGTCAGAGATTACGAGAAAGATGTATACTGCCACCGCTGTTCACTAGGAGCAAGTGGAAGTATACGATCCCACGAAGTTCCTGCGAGCTTTCGGCCCTGGACGCAGTACGAGACCCGTGTACAAATCGTGCTGACTCGATCATCTACAGCGCCCATTGGCGGCAAGCACAATGTCAAAGCCAGCTTGGCCGCGAAATCTGCCCTCAAAGGCGTACGCTCCCCCTCCCTCCCTCCCTCCTCTTCCTCTACACTCCGTCTAATCCCTACAATTCCAGGCGCACCCCAAGAAGACCCGAAAAGTCCGCCTAACAACGTCATTCCACCGACCAAAAACACTTCAACTCTCCCGCTCACCCAAATACCCTCGCAAATCCGTCCCGCATGAGCCCCGCTTAGATCACCACAAAGTCATCATCAATCCGCTAAACACCGAGAGCGCGATGAAGAAGATCGAGGAGAATAATACGCTGGTGTTTATCTGCGATGTGAAGGCGAATAAGAGGCAGATCAAGGAGGCGTTGAAGAAGCTGTATGATGTGGATTGTGTGAAGATTAATACGCTGGTCAGGTAAGTCTTACAGAAAAGAGAATGCAGGAAGAGAGAGCACGCACACTAAAAGTTTCGGATAGGCCCGATGGATCAAAAAAGGCATACGCAAGACTGACGCCGGATGTGGATGCGCTGGATATTGCTGCGACGAAGCTCAACATTGTCTAGAGATGGGAAGAGATGTTGCACGGAGAGACGAATTAGCTAGGTCCATGCAATTTGAAACATGTCACAGCTTTCGACGTTTTGCCCGGTCTCAAGCTCCAAAAGTCCGCCATAGTTGATACCAAGGCACATAGATCTTGAGGAAGAACGGGAGGCTTCAATATGCCATCCCACTATGCTTCCCAACGCCCTACACATGCCAAAAACCGCCACATCTATCGCGCACAAGCCATCTATGCCACGTCTATCCTTGCCCTTGTGTCTTTTTTTTTTTTTGTTATATCCTACCCCGATAACATGCCCTAATCGTAGTAATACACACGCGTTCGGCAACAGATTTCCGCCAACCGCCAACCTCTACGCTTTTCTTTTCTTCGCTTCTGAGGAACCCCTCACATCGCTCCCTGCCCTCTCAACGCACTCAGATGCTTCAGCAAGGCCTCGTTGGTGTCCAAAAATCTATCCACACAATTCTGTATGCATGGCTCCTCCTTCCGGTCCAAGCTGCTCGACGAGATACCCCCCGTAACGCACTTCTTCCAGCATGTATCTGTGAGTTCGTGCACGGCTAGAAAGAAATAGATTGGGTCGTTAGCGGTTCTGTACCTAGATAGAGTTGCGGCGAAGATTTTAGGCCGAGGCGTAGAGAAGTGAGAGAAGGTAGATGAGACAGTTTCCCAGAACAATGGGCGCAGAGAGAGGGGGGCGGAAGGGGGGCAAAGGGGGTCGGAGAAAGGGGACAGGCGCACATTCTTGGATCTTGGATTTCTGCATCTCGTTGTTGAGGGATTGCTGCAGGTCTCGCTTGTCGTTGTCGGAGAGTTTGTCAAAGTCGACTTGCACCTGTTGTTGATCCATGGTCGCTGCGTCTGGAAGGTGGAGATCTGGCTATAAGGTTTGTAGGCTTGTTCGCGGTTCGTGTTGGGGATGGGGCTATATCTAGTGAGAAACTGAGGTCGACGGTTTTTTCGAGCTCGAATATATTCCTCCTAGCCCTAGCCCTAAGATTTCATCTGCCAAGATTCTCAAGTTTTGTCCACTTAAAGCTAGCAGCAATGCTCGGTCCGGGCGCCATCAGATCTAGATCTGATATATAACAGTGTGTACTTCTATACCACCTCCGCACTCTGTACATCTACTGCCCCACTCTTCAGATCCAGTCAGTAATCACCCTCTCAACTCAGCAACACAAACCTGTATCGAAGCAAGCTCTTCACGACTTTACCTATCACAGCCGACGGACCCGTTTTCCTTTAGTTCTAACCAGCATCGAAGAAACTCTCTCATACTATTAAACATTACAGTATTTACATTCACAATCTTCAGAGTGAGTTCAGAAAGCTGCAATAGTAGCGGGTTCGAAAAACGAAACGAGCGCATTGGCTGGCACTCGGGTAGAGAGCCCTGCAAACAATCATATAGCAAGTTATCGTTCAAGAATACGTCCGTCGAGCCATTTATGGCTTACGTTAAATTTCGCAAGCTCGTCTTCTTGCACACGATCCTCCATCCCATCGTGGAAGGTTAGCTGACCGGCTATCATCCTCTGGATGCCTTTTGCTGCTGCGTGAAGATCTTGAAGGCCTCGAGTAGCGCCCAGGTCTTGAAAGAGGTCAACAGGGATTGTAGTGTTGTATCATGAAGCGTAAGGTAGAATTATGATAGGTTTGGTTGTCCACCTCATTGGGAAGGAGGTAAGGCTAGGGTTAGGGCTGATCCTGCTAAAATTCAGATTTGTTAGAGAGGAGAGGTTGGGACAATGTTACGAGCGAAGCTCTTATTGTAGTCGAGCCTATTTTGAAAGGCGTGTCTTTAGGTTCTTAGATTCTCAGTTGGCATGATTTCGCAAGAAATTTGCACCGTCAGAGCCCCATTCACGAGATCAGATCGACCTTCAACCTCTCAAGGCTTTGAATCTGTCGACCCAACATCCAAGCCACTTATTCCCTTCCGTAGTAGTATCCAACTCCTCCAACGCCATACGAACATGATCTGGGTCCTCCAGCTCCCTCCTTCCCTCGACTTCTACCAGGAAAATGTAATGCCAAGGCCGAATCCTGCTCGGTCTGCTATTGATGCTGGTAAGATTAAGCCCATAATTCTTGAAGACCCGCAAAGCGTTCGCCAAAGACCCTCGTTTCTCATGATTGATGCTGAATGCAATGAGTGCTTTTCGCTTTGTCTCTGTACCGGTCTTCACAAATATCTTTGGGGGAAGTAGTCCTTGGTATTCGAGGGTGATAGGGCCTTTCTGTAAGATGAGGAATCTTGTGGTATTATCTTCAGCATCTTGGATGCCAGTGGCCATGATAGTCAGGCCATGGACTTCAGCAGCGAGGGCACTTGAGATGGCTGCTGCTGCGCCGTACGGTAAATCATCCTCCTCGGAGCCCTTTGCAACTATCGAAGCCGCATGGGAAGTAGAAGATACCTCGCGGCGCTCGACGCCTTTGAGATAGGTAGATAAGAATGCTTCACACTGGCCAAATGCTTGGGGATGACTGTAGACACGTTGAATGTGTTTCAGATTGGTCAGAGGCTTGGAACGTGGCTCCCGAGGGTTGGGCTTGGTCCTTGTAGGTGTTGCACAGCCTGACGAGTGAGGTGATAGTGTGTCTCTATCTTCTTGGGTGGGAATCGTTGGAATGTGGCCAAGAAGACAGTGCTGGACCCCAATGTAAGCCTCGCCGCATACATGAATTTCGGGAAATTCTTCTGCGCGATCGATGAGTAGATCCAACGTAAACACGACGGGGCCATTCGATGAGTTCTCGAACGGGACAACACCGAAAGTGGCGGCCGAATCTTGGACGGCGTGGAAAACATCTGACAGTACATCAGTTAGGGAAGGACCATCTATACTAGATATTACCTGCGATAGACCCTTGAGCTTCGAGCTGGTAGTTTCTTGTATCAAAAGTGTCAACAGCTGCCTGTTAGGCTGTGAGCATCCTTTGCGTAGCTGTTTGAGGAGTAGCAGCTCGTACCTGGTGCGTGTAGGACGACGGCGGTCCCAGATACACGATTACCATTGTTGATGCATTGTGGTCCGTCATCCTCAACTCACTCTAGCTGACACAGGTTGTAGACGTTGTCTGGTTTGTGTCGTCTGCCTATCAATAGGCAAAAATCTACTCGAACTCGGTTGATATGGTTGAAGCCTGTGCTTGATGCTCTTTGACCCATGCAGCCAGGCGCATATGGTGACACCAACAGCAGTGCATGGTTTCAGGAGGGATAAGTCAGCATTAGAGATTTCATCATCCATGGAATTGCTACATGCCATAGATCTCAGTAGAGATGGCACCGTGCAAGGGTAGTACAAAGGTTCAAAATTGAACTAGAGATAAGATAAGTAGGTACGAGTACCTTGGTGGCTACGCCCGATTGAGGCTGTCACTCGCATCGTCAAGTCTATGGAGTGGATAATGCTTGTGCTTTTGTTTCATCTTAGCTAACAGGAATGCTATGCAAATCATCCATTCGCTCTCTCATTTGCTTTGGCAAGAACACCCACACAGTCCCAATGACAGCCATAACCGAGCAAATGATAATCAAGAACCAGTTGAGTATTTTCTCCTTCGTCTCCAATTCCTTGCCGAACAACTTTAGATGAAATGCTAATGGTAGAACAATGCATATGCTAAATGCCATGGCTGAGCCCATGAGACCCATGATCGTGTCAAACGACGGTACTAGAATAGCAATCACTATAACGACGGCGACAGTAAAGATCCGGATGGCGAATTTAAGAGCACCGCGGGTGTAGCCCGAGAGTCCAAGAAGGCCTGTCACCCGCGGCAATTCTTGGGGGTCGATGCCGACCAATTTTTCGATTATGTTGTAGATGGGACGGGCACTAGAGCCGTGTTCAGCAGAAGTACAGAAATGGAGCTTTCCCAGTAGGAGTTCGCTCACTTCAGGGGTATCTTGGTCAGAGGAATGATAGCTATGAAAATGACAATGCAAACAGAAATCCCATGCGGATATCCTTTGCTCATAAGTATATTTGACGTCACCTCATCCTGGACCTTTTGACCAAACATCAAAAATCCTGCAACAGCAATGAGGGCGTCGAGAAGATACTGTCCGGTGGTCAGAGACATTCACCAAGCTCAAGACTCTCTACTTACTGTAAATATATAGGTGTAGTTTATGGCTCTTGTATACTTCAATGGATGTCGCATATCCCTGTAGATGTTGGGGAAAACGCTATGCCCACCCCACGGCGCTTGAGAGCATTAGTAAACCTCAAGACACATCACTCAAGAGGTAGCTTACACATCAACAGGCCGAAACTCAATGGCAATGTTGACCACCGTTGCGGAAACAAGGATGTCGGAGCAGGGTCTCGTAGCGACCCTGGTGAGTGCGCTTTTAAAGCACCATCAACGAATATCAGGATGATGACTACATTATGGTCAGCATTTTCTCGTATCTTAAAGCCGGTCATTGACATACTTCCAATGCAGCAAATTATCCCAAGAACACTTGTTACGCTAAGGTAGCGAAGTGGAACAAAACTTAGAGGTATGAGGATAAGCCCACAGAGGAGCTTCCACTCGGTTCGACCCCAGCCAGGTATCAGGGCATCCAAACTGTCAGCGAAGAGCACTGCCAGAGCAACGCATGCTGCGAGAAGCTCGATTGTGAAGAGGAATGCTGTAGCCACCCGAGCTTTCTCACCAAAAGCCTGGTAGGCGACATCAGCAAATCCTATTAGCGAGGTGTTCACATCAAGACATTTTGCAAGAACTGCAGCGGTGTATCGCGTGGTGATTGCAGCGAGCGCTAAGAATATCATCCCTATAAGCCAACCAGAGTAATTGAGCCCAAGTGGTAGACTGAGAAGGCCGACACCTATCAAGACATTGACGGAGTTAAACACAGTTTGAGGAAGGGTCGACTGGCCAATGACGATCTGGATTCTTTTGCCATCTTTCTGTTCAATTACTTGAACTAGTAGCGGCTCTTGTTCCTTGTCCGGCTCTTGACGACCCTTGACCTGCTGGTCGTGATATAACTCCCCAGCGTGGCGCAATGATGATTCGTTGACTCGTGAGGACAGCGATCCATACACACCACCGTAGCTGGAAGCGATTGGGGAGGCCAGATATGGCGCCCGGTCGAGGATGTTGCTAGTCCCATCTGGCGTTAACTTGGCCGCTTCTCGTCGTGGTGGTGCTTCTTCATCGTCTTGATGTGGGGTAGTAGGTTGGTCAATGACTGCCTCAGAAGAAGTTCCCTCCCGTTCCAACTGCTGTCTAAGCAATGATCTTGACTCTCCAGACGAGGGTTGCAAGTCCGATCTTCGAGGGCTCTCCAAATCATCATCTCTTTGCTGCTGTTCTATGACAAAGGAAGGCCTCCGAGGAGGTATTTCAACGAAGCCTGCAGCGCGAGACCACGAACGAGCAAAGTTTTCCAAGCTGTTAACGCCACCTACTTGGGCTAAGGAGTTGATTCGCATGGACAGGGACGATCTGCAAAGATAGAAGAGAGGGTTAGCCATCCCGTGGTATCTATCAATTCGGAGGTGAAGCACAACGGGCGTACCGTCGATGCCGCAGATAGGCACCATCGGACTCGTGGTCACCATCATGCCTTTGGGGGATGTTTAGTCTCCCAGATGGAGACGTAGGCGAGGGAGCGTCGAACTGCACATGGCTGCCAAGGGAACCCTCGGAGCCAATACTCGACGATCTCCCACGCTCATAGTCTTCCCAGTTGAAGGGATTCTTGGCTTTGGGACCTGGCATTACATTACCACCTTGGAAATGATGGAATCTTCATGGCAGACACTCGGGCGTCGGAAAAAGAATGAAAACAGATGGCGATTCTTGAAAGACACTCGTCAAGCAGTGTTTTGCGACTAGTAGACAGCTTCCCGAGCGATGTGCAGCCCTTGGTTGAAGGGTTCGTCTTGGCTCAGGAGGATATAGATTAGTTGATCATGCAACGTTGGGTTACACATAAGACTCAAAAAGAGAAGGTGGGGATGGAAAGAAGAGCCAAGGGTGTCTAAACATGGGGACACCAGAGAGGACAGTTGATATAAGAGAAGGTGGCAAGGAGAAAGGTACATAGAAAAACAAAAGTGATTTAGAAGTATATGGGGGTAGATGCTCTAGGAGATGCGCATGAGGGGTCCGAGGGGTCCAATAAAGAGCGATAAGCCTCCTGGCCAATCAGCGCCGTTGAGTTATTCGTGGGGGCCAGTATCAAGCTGATATCAATCTGATTCTGATACTATGCCCAAGGATACATGTTGTATATAGTCTGTATATGAACAAAAGACTTGTGATGATTGTGTATCAATTCTGCAATGGATTGGGAAATAGAGAGAGAGAAGAGAAGAGACAAATGAATAAAACAACTGCCCCGTGCTTTCAGCCCTGCCAAGCCTGACCGCCATCCCCCGTCACAAAATCTGAGACATCCCACTTTGGAGTTTCAATAATACAAGGATACCAACACAATACCAAAGTGCTCACAAGAACTCGGGGGATTCGAGACAGGATACTTTAGCCAGACAGAATCTGCTACCTGAGCGACAATAATCTCCACCTTCGCTCATAATGAGCGCCCCACAGGCCAACGAGGCCGAGAAGAATATTGAAATATGGAAAGTGAAGAAACTCATCAAACGCCTGGAACAAGCACGAGGCAATGGAACCTCCATGATATCACTTATTATCCGTGCGTATACCGTCAAAACATCCTACTACCGAGACTAGTCAAGAATCTGCGTTGACAGCCTTGGTGTGACAGCGCCGAAGGACCAGGTGTCACGAGCAGCGAGAATGTTGGCTGAAGAATTCGTATGTTCTGAAACTTGTTCGACAGACGAGACTCTGACAAAACTGGCAGGGTACTGCGTCCAATATCAAGTCACGAGTCAACCGACTGTCGGTCCTGTCGGCCATCACCTCCACGCAACAGCGCCTTAAGCTCTACAACAAGGTCCCTCCCAACGGTCTTGTCGTCTATTGCGGTGAAATCATAACCTCTGAAGGGAAAGAACGAAAGATCAATATCGACTTTGAGCCCTTCAAACCAATCAACACCTCCCTATACCTTTGTGATAACAAATTTCACACCGAAGCCCTAAGCGAGCTGCTTGAGTCCGACCAGAAATTCGGCTTCATCATCATGGATGGAAACGGCGCTCTCTTCGGTACGCTCAGTGGTAACACCAGAGACGTGATTCACAAATTCTCCGTCGACCTGCCCAAGAAGCACGGCCGAGGTGGTCAGTCCGCTCTTCGTTTCGCCCGTTTGAGGGAGGAAAAGCGCCACAACTACGTGCGCAAGGTGGCAGAACTTGCTGTGCAAAATTATATCTCCCAGGACAAAGTCAACGTCGCCGGCTTGATCCTCGCAGGGTCTGCGGACTTCAAGAACGACCTCAACCAATCCGACATGTTCGACAACCGCTTGCAATCCAAGGTGATCAAAGTAGTCGACGTCTCCTACGGCGGCGAAAACGGCTTCAATCAAGCCATCGAGCTCGCAGCCGAAACCCTCAGCAATGTCAAATTCATACAGGAGAAGAAGCTCATTGGGAAATACTTCGACGAGATTAGCCTCGACAGCGGCAAAGTATGCTACGGCGTCGAAGACACGCTCAAAGCCATGGAGGCTAGCGCCTGCGAGACTTTAATCGTCTACGAGAACCTGGAAATCACCCGCTGGGTCCTGAAATCCTCAACCGGCTCCGAAATCATCCTGCACACCAACAAAGGCCAGGAGGCCAACCGCGAAATGTTCACGGACAAAGAGACGGGACAGGAAATGGAACTCGTCGACCAAGGCTCCTTCCTCGAATGGCTCGCCGAAAGCTACAAGGACTTTGGCGCGACCCTCGAATTCGTCTCCGACCGTTCGAGCGAGGGCAACCAGTTCGTCAAGGGCTTCGGTGGCATCGGTGCCATGTTGAGGTATAAGCTCAATTTCGAGCAGTTGGCCGAGGTCGATTCCGAGGACGAATTCTATGACGATTGACGGTTTAGAAACCTCGCAGAGAGCGAGGATGCTGGTCCAGATGTTCCTTCGGAGGAGGAACGTTTGACGGGTCTTCGCCGCGGTGGCGGTGGTCTTGCGGTGGCCGCGTATGGGGTGGGACAAGTGCAGGCACGTGGGCTCGCGGCGGATCGGGCACGCTTGTGATGAACGGAAGAGTTTACTCGGAGGTTAGGAGGTACGTGAATCGCCACTTCATTCTCAAAGTACCGTCTCGAAGCTGACTTGACATGGGGGCGCCACAGAGAGACGAGAATTGAGATGATCGACCCAGAATGCCTAGATACTGGGCAGGACACTCGCTATGCTATGCTATGCTATGCTACACGGCCGAAAGCGGTCGCCAGGGGGTGGGTGATACGATGCGCAGAGAATCACGACGGACGGAATTGACAGGGGGCAGATAAGATACACTACCTTAGTTATCTTACTTTACAGTCGTTACAGAAAATGAAGTAGATCATGCCCGAGAAAGGACGTCCCATTGCAGGCAAAAGATGTCCTATAGGGACAGTGACAGTGCGCATGGACTTTGATTAGCACTTCTAACTCTATTGACCAGACTGCCATACATACGTATCCCTCCACCTTGATGAAGAAACCCAATGCATGGATGCAAGCAACTTCCACATCCATCTATCGATCGTCAAAACAGGAACCGCCTGGTTAAGCCACTCGATCAAGCTTCGTCTCTGCCTGCGTCACGTATTTCAGAAAAACCTGTACCTCCTAGCAGCAGCCAAGCTTAGCAGCACGATAGCCGCAATGACCCCGAGGATACCAAAGAACCAGCCCAACCCGTCGCTGTCTTTCCCCGGCACCGGCACGTTCATACCAAACAGACCACAAATAAGATTCAAAGGCACCAAGATCGTGGCCGCCAGCGTGATCTTCGACAAGACTTCGTTGGCCCGATTGCCTTGGGCGATAGCGCCGACGCTAAGCTGTGCTAGATAATTGGAATGGCTGCGCGACAGCATCTTCTCAAAGTGTCCCAAGTTGCTCATCATAGTGACAACGTGGTCCTGGATGTCGCCCAGGTAGAGACCAATGTCGCCACGAGGTGTAACGCTGTACTGCTCGTTGCAACGTTTGGCGAAGCCTTTGATGACGTCCGCTTTCCCACCTAGCAGACGCATCAGTGACATGACTTGCTTGCGGCACTCGCCAATCTGGCGCAACAAGGGGGTGAAGTCTTCCGTGCGGGCGACGAAGACCTGGTCTTCAATGGTATCGGCTTCATGCTCAATAGCGCGGATCGGCGGACCGAAAGTGTCGACGATGTTGTCGATCATAGCGTAGCATATCCAGTCGGCAGTGAGCGCCATGTAATCTCGGAGCTTGCCAATGCGCTTGCGGACGTTGGCGGCGTGGGGGGATTGCGTGTAGGTAATCGTGATAACGCCTTCGCGGAACACGACCATGTAAACATTCACAGGTGTCATATAGTCTTCACTTTGAACGTCCATTTGAAAGAAGGACCGGAAGCAGACAAAGTAGTACTGCTTAAACAGCTCAACCTTCTCACGGGCTTCTTGGGTGATGATGTCTTCAGTGGTCAGGCGATGGATACCAAAAGCGCGTTGGAACACATGAAGCTCTTCTTGAGTGGGGTTGAGGATGTCGAGCCACCATACACCGCCATCGTCTGGAAGTTCGAAGAGATCGCGGCACTTATCACCTGGGGAAAGCAAGCCTGCAAAATCCGCGGCGTGGATTGTTGACTCTATTTCCGAATTGAAGAAGCTATAGCGAGTCGGTCCCGCTAGGCTGTGCCGACGCTCTCCGGGTCCGTTGGCACTCAATGGATCTCCATCTTTCTCATCGGCGCCATCCTTGCCACTGATTGCAGTGTTGCTGTCGTCAACCGCGTTTTCTGAGCCGACCTTGAACGAACTGGTTGACTGGGTTATGATCTTAGGGACATCCGGATAGCCGAGGCTGTTGAAGATCTGGGGCTTGTTCACTTGAGAGCTAAAGCTAAGCTTCTGCCTTAAGCTGTGCCCACTGTGTGCTTTCGCTTTCAAGGTTTCTGCGACGAATTCGTCTAGCTCCTCGAAATCAATGTTGTAGGTTTTTGCAAACTCATCAGGCGTGGGAAAACAGACGTCATCTTCGGCTGGGTTGTGGACGGAGGTGCGCTCATCCTTAAGGCTCAAATTCCGAACACTGCCGTTATTGAACGTAGGTCGACGGCTGCGGCGATGGGTGCCATTGGAGACGGTGCGCTGAAGGCCAAGTTCAAGGTCAGAAGGCGCTCTGCTGCCAATTGTGTGTGCTCTTTCGCGTCGACGCCGGTCAGCAAAAGCATGGACAGAGTTCGCTGGCGACGTAGACCGAGAGGAGGTCGAGGATTCCCTTGACCGGTTTGGGTGGTTCTGGTTTCTCCGAACGGTCCCACGCCTGGAGCTTGCAGGATTAAAGGACCCTCTTCGCTCTATGATATGCTCTCCGTGACCACTCTTGTCGTCGTCGATGATAGCTTGCTCAAAATCTCTGGATACGGGTCCCGCGTTGAGGAGCTCGTCGACCTGAAGGAGCTCTGGGCGGCCTTCACTGCCAATGTTTTGAAACGCATGTCGCCCTTCAACAGGACTGCGTGGGCTTTGGGGTCTGCCAATGGTATCGCCGCGTGGACGTGTAGAAGGCTGGCGGCGATGATCGTCAAGATCAGAGACGGGAGTGCTGAACCTCGTTTGGGAACTCTCGGATCCTGGGGAGTCCATTGTAGCTACTGGTTGATAGACTGATGAAAGAAATTAGAAGGCCTTAGGGTGATGTTTGCTGCTGTTGTAGGATGAATGTTCAAGGCCACTCAAGCTTTGCTCGTGTGGAAGGGGTAGCGAGTCCCCCCCGAGCGTAGAGGACCGCGCCCTCAGCTCTGCCCTGTTCTTGAGCCAGCTTTAGGTCCGCTCAGGGCATGAATGATCAAGTTCGTATTATTCCTCCTCCTACGTGATTGTATTATCGTACTGTCGTGTTGGCTCCCCAAACCCCAATTATGGAGGCTTGAGGTCGCCTCCCAAGAAGACTGGAACCCTTGGTCCTAGCAGAGGTCGGATGAAGGAGAAATGGTTGCAGCGAGGCCCCGCCAACTTGATGGTCTTGGTGCGATAAGAAGCCAGACTGGAGATACAACCGTGGCGACGAAAGACTATATTAGCCTTTCGTTTTCAGTATGAGGGATTTTGCTGTACAGCGTCGACCGAACTCAAGCGGCGTCGGAGATGGTAAATGTTTGAATAGGCAGAGCGAGAGGAGGGATGGATGGACAGGTGTAATAGGAGACGATAAATGCTCTAGTGTTTGAGTGTGTGTGTTGTTTCAAGGTCGGGTGTCAAGCAGAAATGGGAAGTTTTCGTAGGTTTGAAATGGGCAGGTGATTAAATTCAGTGTGTTTTTTTTTTTTTTCCTTTATGTTTTCATATGACGCTAAGCCACATAAAGCTAAGCCTAATGCGGCAGATTAGACCGATTTTGGATCCGAGATCTTTATCGATTCAGCTGGTGGGGGTTAATGTGGCTGTGGGCGGTCAACCTGGCCATTTTTGGGGGACCGTTGTCACCCAATCTTTCAACGCTTTATGGTTAGGCAAAAATCACAACTACTACAACTCCAAGCTCTTCGTCAAAAGCCATCTATGCAGAAGCACCATCGGTTCTCCGCTAGCAATCGTCCTGGTCTTAACATTCAGCTCCGAGCGACCCACGAGTACCCTGACAAGTACCTGAACAACAACCTAGATAGACAGCTTGTTCTTTCCGCACATATTTGGGTGACAATGGCCACCGCAGCTACTGGCTTGATCGCTTAACTGTACGCGGAAGTTTTCCAAGAGAGGGTAGGTAGAGAACCTGTCGACTACAACTCTTAGTATCTAGAGCAAAGATAAATGACATTGTGGGACACTCTGGCTCATACGGGCGCCCGCGATCTCATCCCGCTTTGCTGCGTGTCGTTGCATGTCAGCAAATTCAATCCCGCCTGAATCTTATTTGCATCTTGGTGTACCTCCAATGCATATGCTACCACGGCTGTTCCTTCCTTATCATCGTCCCAAATGGAGTGCCCTTGTATCGAAGTATTCTTTTTCCTAGCACGTCTAGAGACTTCGCTTTGCCACATATGAGTACCTTATGTTGCTCTTCAAGTACCTTTCGAGTCAAGGGCAGTCAAATTTGCTGCGTGACAAAACGCATAGGGGACATTGCTAATGGATTATGCAAAGGCTTGATATACGTTTCTTCTGTATTATCTAGCTTGCAGCCCCGCGGACAAGATCGAAATGAAATATTCTTGTGCGAGAGGTGCAGTGGGAACAAAAGTCTACAAGGGAAATGGATCGAAAATGTCCTCACAGTCAAGAACTGCCCAAGTTGCGCGACTATGCACTCTCTATATTGTTAGTGTGACCTTGCCGAGTATGATAGCTGCCCTTGCATCTATCAGTCAGACAGTGTGAGGGATTTAACCTTCCTTTTTTACATTCAGACCTTGAGCATGCAGTCAGCGAACTTACCAAACACTCTCTTAAGCAACTCTTGTCAATTGCAACATGATTTTGAAAGATATCAGTGTACAAAGTTACTATCATCGGGATCTGCTTTTGGAGACCTCAACTTCCATCCCAAAACCTACCATCTCTCGCTGAAAGGACGTCTGTGCAAGCCGCGGCGTCCTGGCGGTTAGGATGTCCAAGAGAGGACATGGCAGCATGCATGTAAGAATCGACGACTGTTCTCTACTTCTGGTATTCTAGCTTCAGAGTAACCTATGCTGTAGCGTCATTAGAAGAATTGCCCGTCGTGACAGTCGGACGTCTATTCCCTAATGTGAGGAAGACATTGCCCTGCACGCCTAGACGACACGTTAGCCTACAGATTTTCATCCAATCCTCGGGGTGATTTGAGAGAACGGACCAAGTCCACTGTAACTTCCTCCTCGCCGGGATCTACCGCAGATAGCTTCGCAGTTTTCGGAATCAGCATCTCTTATTCGAGACAGAAAAAGGGGCTGCAGAACCAGTGCTGGGAGTAGAAAGGTCCTCTTGCCGCCGAGAGATGCCTTATGACCCAAATATGTATAACAGAAAAGGAGGATCACTTCAGAGTTGTACGTACCAAATGTCGCTTCCACAGCCTGCCAAATCTGATACCAAGCGACGACGTCAGACCTGCCGGTAGAGTACAATTTCAGTACGCAATTGTCGTCCGCTTTACTCGTTAATCGTCAGCTAAAGCCTAGAGCTGGTGCGGCGAGATTTGGCTGGCACCTTACCCGAGGCGATTTCCTGAGGAAGAACCTCGTTGACATAGGGAGTACCGTGCGGACCGAATACTTCCATCTCCGCCGTTGCTGGCATATCCGACAAGACATCTTTGCAAGATCGGATGCCCTGGAAATTGCCTCGACATTGTACCTTTGGCTCGAAAACGCCCATTACGACGGCAATATTGTTATCACCACCTGGGTGAAGTGAGTGTCAAACGCAAAATATGACTATCGCACGATATCATTTTCCGCAGAAGGATACATTGGTCGGGTCTTACCTATATTTGAGGCAATGCCACCTTGTGAGGGATCATTCAAGCCACATTTCAACAAGAGAGCAGACGCTGCAGCACGGATTTGATTTAAGCTCGCACGACCTGTAGCACCATCTCCAATAATTATGGGTTGGAAGTAGCATTCGGCTCTGTCTGGTACGCACAAACTATTAGAGAGTGGTCATATTCGAGTTTCGTCTCCCTCTTCCGACATACCTCCCATCATGAGGTCCGGCAGAGGGAAAGTGTCGTCTGGCAATCCTGTATGTCTTTCTCCGAAGGTTATGGGCTCCGTGTCAGGAGCAAGGTATGCTCGAGCATCCTCGCAATCAGCGAGCGACGGATTGAAGCCATATTTCGTTCCGTTGCATTGAATGTTGAAATCGCTTACGTTCAAAGCGTTGAGGTGTTGGATAGATACATTCGAAGGGACCATCAGGTCCAGGCTAGCAGGGCTGGGAGCTGTAGACACTTCTATCGTCTGACCAATTGTGCCCTGTAATGGCGTCGCCGAAATAGCTAAAGCCCAAAATGAAAAGGGCATCAGGACATGGCGAGTAAGCATGTCTTGGCTTTTGATACTCGTTACGAGCTGGAACAATCCATGCCTCGAGAAGAAATGAAAAGTTCTGGGTTTGATGTATGAGACCACAAGCGCGGTGCTGTCAAAGCGGACATAGCCTTAATAGTTCTTTCAATGTCGCTACAAGCGACTACTCCACCAAGAGGCGGCAATACAAGGTCCTCTTCCCAGTGTTCTTGGACGCGAGTGAATGAGGTGAGTCCTGCCCTGCCGCATATAATTAGTAACCTCTTCGATTTTACTGAGCATCACGATCCAGCCAGGTCAAAACTTGGCAACATCAACAGCAAACATCTCGATCCACAGGGGCTAGATCCGAATAGCCAAGCACGAAGTTACATTGGTCACCTTGCGACATGACCTGTATAGAGTGCCACTAAGGGTAACTGTTTGCCGCGTACTTTACTTCAAAGTGCCCTCGGGAAGAGGAAGCGAAGCTCCGGTTCGACTATTCGTCAATGCAACCACAATCTCTGATAACGCTACAGGGCATCGAAGATTCCGGCCCCAAGCAGTCCGAGCTGGCCTTGTGGCAGAAACTTTGCTTGTTGAATGCAGTATGACGATCGAGCCAATATCGAGGAAGCAAGAGTGATGGAGGAGGCCTAAGAGAAGACGAAGACGACAATTAATGGTTTTGTTGGGCTGAGGGTATCTCGCTCGTGTTGGATGATATACCCCATAATGATGAGTAAATCGGTGTCGCAAGCTGCAGAATTCTCCTCCCGGAAAAATGGCTTGGTTGATATTGGCGGTGATGAGAGAACGGTCTCTGCATTTGAAGAATTTGCAGATGCTTACTGATGGTTTCATAGACCAATAGAAATGGAAGCCCCAGACCGAACAACTTCTACCCAGTGAACTTGTTGTTCTCTGCATCTGTCCCTGTGGAAGCGTGATATATCAAGACATCGGCGCATTCTTAGTACGCCATGTTTCTCACTTGAGCGATAAAATCACAACTTGTGTAGCCTGCGTGCAGCGATTGTTGAGCAACTTAAATATAATCTCCTACGTCTCCTACCATGTTGGAAATAGCTAGCTAGTTGCCTGAAGAGTAGCTTGCGAAAGACGTGCTTTTGCATGAGCCGGTCTCAGACTTCTTGCTTTCGTTGACCCTGAGCCTCAATTCCGCCATGTAGATACTCCAAATTTCGCTGCTTCCTCCATACGACAGTGATATTGAAACTGATACAAATGAAAGATGGTAGTGCAGAGGTGCACAGATGATGCATTTCACAGAAGGCCGTCTTTCGATCGATGATTAAGTTGATATTGGGGGAAACAAATGAGAGAAGGTTTTATTGATGCAGAGTTGCGGTCGTTGGTGTACTATAAGCCACCTGTGTAGGGAGGTCTTAGGCCCCCGCGGTCGTCCCATAAAGCACAAAGAAAGTGACCATGTCTAATGATCTTGATCGTCATATCCTGAAAACCTTTTTCGTCGGTCAAATCCCACCTAGGCAACACGATAGAGCCGTTGTCAGATCCTGATTCCAGCTCCAATACTGTACGCCGTCCCCACGGATAGAGCCCCCATCCCCCCATCAAGCCGTGCTACTGAAGATACACTGAGGATGGGCTCCATAAGATAAAGAAAAATAAGCTATTAAGCAGTGTTAACAGCCAATTGAGGCCGCGTTCACGGAACGGAATCCGTCACCGGAACACCTAAGGGGGATCTCCTAAACGCCTGCAAACATAAGAGAATAGAGATCTGTTGCCCGCCAGAACACCGTTCGGTATCTCTCTTGAAACATGAATTGTACTTGTTTTTCGAAAGCATCTGCAAAGAACAATGGATATCCGGTCATAAAAAACTCGTCAAGATCGAACAATAGTTGCGTCATCACCACCAAGAACATCAAGCTTCAAGATTCGACGTAGGTCTTCTTCAATGAACTTCGCATCTCTAGAGTGACGAGAGGGCGGTTTTTGAAATCCGCCAGGAGGCTTGACTGATGGATTGGAGGCCGCTGAAAAGGGATGATAAGGAGAGGCATAGCCGTTTTGGTGTTGCCGTTTATGGTCAATGGCGGCGGTGGATGTCTTCTGTACACGAGATTGCGTAGGAGTAGCTGGGAGCTCGGGTGGCTGTACTCCTGGCGAGCTTGGAACTGACATCTCTTTCCAGAGCTTGGAAGAAGGCGGTCGCTGAGGTACAGAACCAATGTTAGTGCCTGCCCCTGAGATCTGCTTGTGGGCCAAAGCGAGCAGAAAAGCGTGTCGTTGCTGGTCTCGGCTCGTTGTATCTGGGACGAGCCCCGGAGAGCCTCCGCGAGGGGTAATCTTGGGTGAAGTAGAACATTGACCTTTGAAAGGAGTACCAGAGCCAGGCGAAGACGATGCTGAAGGTAGAGGCTCTGGAGAGTAGAGCAGCTTCTTAAGCTCCAATGTTTGAGCCTTGCGCTGCTCATCTCTGTCATCGGCCTCGGTCATCGCCTTGGGAGCAGGAGTGGTTGGCTCATTGTCAATTTTAGTATCGGGCGTTTCTGCTGCTGCGCCATCCATCTCTAATGGAAATATGCCACCAATGGAGCTGTCGGTGCGTTGGCGGGAATGATGTCGAATATCATTTTGTGAATTTGACCGCAAGCCATTCGAGACTGCCGGACTTCCAATCTGAGCCTGGACCTGAGCCTGGGCCTTGGCGTGCCTGTCGGCTTGGAAGAAAATGTCAAGGGGTGAATTTTCCCGGGCTTGATGGTCCTGCATCGGTCGGCTGTTCTTCAGAAAGGGGGAACTGTCGCTCTCGGACGTCGTGTTAACAACCTCTTGCTCCATCATGCTCTTCAAGCTTGAGGTCTTATCCACATTGGGAACTGATCTGGAGAAGAATTTCGGCATCGGCAAAGAGGAAGCCGCTGGAGATGCATGGAACGTGGGTCCTGCGTATGCTTTAGCCGGAGTCTCATTTAGACGACTTGGCGTGAGAGGCTTTTGAGAGGGCGCTGATATTGAAGCTTCAATTGGGTTTGGCCTTGACACTCCTGATGCTCGTGTAATACCTCCGTTCGACTTCCGACTTTTCTTTCTTCGTTGATTCATGTCAGGAGCCGATTGGTTGCCTTGGTATTGCGTGTACAAGAAATCGTCATACATTGAGCCTGGCCGGGGAGGGGTTGTTGGATTTGGAAGTTGGGGGTTGCCGACGACACTGGGATCCGGTACAGGATCATGATCATTTCGATGGAAGATGCGGGTTGGCTGATCAGATTCGCTAGGATGATCTAGATCTACTGAGACATCGGCATCATTTTGGACAGAGGATATGTGGGATGGTGAAGTATTAGTCGACTTTCGGGGACGACGTCTGGATCGAGGGGGCATTGTTCTGATGGTGGTGGTGGTGGTGGTGGTGGCTTAGAAATATGCAGCCGTGTTGGGAAATAAAATAGTAGAAGTGAGCAAAGGATGTGGTGTATGCGCAGCTGATTTATACTGCTCAGTGAATGATAACTTGGTTGTGTAGAAGGATGAGCGAGAAGCCTCTTAATCTGTCAGCTAGGATCGAGTGGTGGAGGAACAGCTTTATTAGCAAGAGGTCGGTCAAGAAAGGTGAGAGTCTGGAGGTTTGATGTATGATCGCAAGTGTATAAGTGTACGGGAGGGGGAGGTTGAGAAGAGTATCGAGCTTTGTATGCGGTTCATGATGGTGAGTTGTGAGGTGGTTGAAATGAACAAGAGTGTTGAAGTCGGTGGGCTTGTTGCATTTGCGGGGCTTGGCGGCGCTTGACCGGTTCCGAACATAAGAGTCAAGAGTCAACTCAGTCACCTCAATACAAACATTGCCCACAGCGTTCAACACTTGCGCTTCGACACAAAGTCAGTGACTAACGCCAGCTAATGAGATCTGTTCGTTAGCAAAATCAACTGACCTATTCTTTGCTAGAAGCGTTGTGCTCCAGCACCTCCAACTTCCTCACAATTCGGGCCCTTGCCTAGGCAATTTCTATAACTGAACTTCCAATTTATTACTGTCATCTCTACCTTGCACCTTTCTTCGAACGTAGAAATTTCGAATCAAAACCACTTTCCACTCAAGCGCCCAGAAATTTTACTGGTTGCCATGGCGGACGTCGATATGCCTGATGCTGGTCCTTCTGTTCCAGCAAAATCAAAGGGTGTAATCAGGTCAGCGAAGTCTGGAGCGGATACTGGCACGGATGGGAAGAAGAGGTTCGAAGTCAAAAAGGTAATACCACCTTCAGGATTAAATAGAGGCAAGTAGCTGATGGTGTCTAGTGGAACGCTGTTGCTCTGTGGGCCTGGGACATTGTTGTCGACAACTGCGCCATATGCAGAAACCATATCATGGATCTATGTAAGTACTTGCTTCAGATGCCATATACAGCAGGTTAATGAGAGGTTCATGAAGGTATCGAATGTCAGGCCAACCAAGCTTCAGCCACGAGTGAGGAATGCACAGTGGCGTGGGGGATTTGCAATGTGAGTCTGTTTCTGCCGTTTCTCGTTCTCAAGTTTGACGCCTTTCTCCTACAGCACGCCTTCCACTTTCACTGCATTTCCCGCTGGCTGAAGACACGACAAGTATGCCCCTTGGACAACCGAGACTGGGAATTCCAGAAATACGGACGATGAGGAGATCAATTATGGTCAAAATGATACGCAAGACATAGTAGCGCTCGAACATGGCATATGGCATCGATGAAGAAGCTGCATAGATCAGGAATGGTAGGACGAAGCAATGCATATGCATTGAGATGTTACGGCAACGACAGCCGCTCTGATGAGCAATGACACATGTTGATAGCTAGATCATGACTCGCGTGAAGCATGTGTGCATGTCAAAGCATACCAAGGGGATTCTGTGCCTCTCAATTATGCCTGAAGTTCGGCATGCTATGTGGCCTGTCTGAATCCATCCCACCGCTCTAATTTATCTTCTTCCCATCAATCTCGATACCCGATCCTGCCATACCACTACCGCTTGGTAGCCATTTTTCAGGCGACTTGTTGTAGAAAGGGTAGGGCGGTACCACCACGACGAATGTTAGCGCGGCTCCCGCAAGCCCTGTCCAAAGAGTAACGTAAATGTCCTGCAGTGCGAAGCCGAGTATAAATGCAGAAAGCTATAGTACATTGGTGTCAACCTCCACGATGGGGAAGAATGGGAGAAACGGTAGAGACATACACCGGAGACAGCTAGAAGGACGGTGGATATGAGCTCGGTCTGCTTTTGGCCTTGGAAATCCTGGATACAAGATCAGCTTCCAGCAAGTTGGGATGTTGAATAGCCACCTACTATTTGCCCTTCAAAGAGCTCTTGAGCTTGCTGGATAAGCTCGTCAGCCATGTTGATTGAGCATTTGTAGATGTGTCGCTTCCCGTCCGTCAGAACTAGAAGTGACCTAGAACTACCATCGGTGTTTTGTTTCGCCGAATTCTGTATTTTGACGCCAATTCCCGCGAGTTTCGAGCTCATGCTCATCAATGGCGGTCAAATTCCCCCCCGGACGTGCTCTTCCCTTCCACACATTGAGGAGATGTCGTCTTACCCTTGTCCATCAACCTCCATCTCCCCACTACTCCTCCAACTCCTCCACTCTCTACAACGAAATGGTCTCACGCACAATTCCATACTCAACAGATTACATATCACCGACTCGAGCCAGATCTCTCAGATTGACGTTGCAAGATTTTCTTCCCGATGAAAGGGTGGCCCCTCACCGACGGCACAACCACGCGCTTGACGGCTTACAGCCCACACACCACCTCGTCTACTTTCCAACCGGGCAAGCCACCGCTTCTCTCCTTCCAGATGGCACGGAATCTTGGTATTCCCCCGGGCCTTCTTTTACGCGAAGTTTGTGGGCAGGTGGCAATATGGCGTTCCTACGGAATATCCCCACGGATGGAGAGCCGTTCTTTTGTCTTGAGCGGATTGGGGATGTTATTTTCAGGAGGACCGAAGGAAAAGAAAGAGCTTACGTCAAGGTCATCAGAAAAATCTATGCTGGTAAACATCCAAGAGATCCCAATTTTGTGAATTCTGTAGAAGACGAGGATAGGCCACACGCGAGGGCGTTTCTCATAGAAGGTCGGATTTTGGCTTTTCTGCAGGATGGTGACCAAGAAAGCTCTCAGGCTGACAGTCAAACTTCGGATTATGGTTTCCAGTCAAAGATGGAGTGCCACTTTTCTCACACAATGGTCCCGACTCGAGAATTGCTATTTCGATTTTCAGCGCTTACGTTCAACGCACATGCTATCCATTTCGATAAGGCTTACTGTCGCGAAGTAGAAGGGCACCGAAATCTGCTGGTACAAGGACCTTTGACGGTAGTACTGATGGCCGAGGTTCTACAAAGCTATCTCCGGAAACTGGCGGGTGGTGGCAAATCATCCTCGCAGAGAGCTCAAAAAATACAGAGTCTTACGTATAGAAATTGGACGCCTCTTTACGCGGAGGAGGAGATGAGAATATGTGTCAGAAAAAAAGAGGGGAGTAGTGATCTAAAGGGGATCACAATTTGGGATGTCTGGATCGAGCGACCGGATGGTCTAATTGCCGTCAAAGGAACTTTCAAGACTTTGGACAGGCGGTTCAAAGACTCAGGACCTAGTAGCGGTGCTTCTGCGCAGGAACCTCCGCCGCAGGAGGGCGATCCTGAACTAGAGGGCATACCTAAAGAGCAAGTGGATATTCAAAAGAAAACCAAGGCAGACTTGGAATTCGATCAAATGTGGATACGTCCCGATGAGGATGTTCCGGCAGAAGAGTAAGGTAACCAGAAGAGGAGGAAGAAGAAGAAGAAGATTCTGCTCCGTATCACCAGAGATAACCGTATTCACTCTTACACGCGATGGCGCGTTAAGGGGTTAAGTATCAGTTTGATCTGAGGGACAGAGTGTTTGTAATATCTAGAATATAATCGCGTCAGACCCTTACGTGGTGATATGGCAGATGGAAGACCGCAGACCGCTTAAGATTGTCGGGCCTTGAGATTTCCACCAAACGGAGAGGAAAGCGCTGATGACTGCATTGCAGAGGCTTGGTACCGGAATCGCGACATGTATTAAGGGCCACGTCGACCGAGAATATTGTACAATGAAAACATACCCTACTTCACAAGAGGCCTCGTCACGATACATACTACCCTGATCTCGTTTGCTTCGAGTAACACACCATCCCCAAGATTCGCTTCTAGGACAAGGCAATCTTCTTCCCAACCTCCAGATTTTCAATCTTCCGCTTCAAATCTTCCCGCTTTCTCTTGGACACCAGATCCTCCCCCGCGATCGCTTCCAGCTGCTCGTTGGTCAATTCGCTCACGAACTTTGGGGAAAAGACCTTGATTGGCGCGTCATGGCCTGTCACAAGGAAGTAATCCGCGGCTTGCATACAGACAATGTCCACGAAACGTTTCCGGGCAACCTTGTAGTATGAGTGGAGGATGTCGTGGAGATCGTCGACTGTGTGCTGGACATTGCTACCGGTAGTGACGCCTTGATTGAGGATTGCATCGAGCTTGACCACTTTGCGTTGGTTCGGATCCCCTGCACATACTTCGGGGTCAGCATTACTCCTTCGGGCCTTGAGATTGAAATGTGAAGTAGGCCTTGGGACAAAAGAAGGGTTTAGCTCCCCCATGACGTCTTGTGACTCAGACTCTAGTGCGAAAGATGAACAACTCCGGAGTGTACGTACAGGTTGCCATCTTTTCCATGGTAGCTTTCATCCTAGCGGAGCGGCTGGGGAAGTATTAGCTCATATCAAAATAAACGAAAGTGAGCCACGTAAGCAGCGTCAGATATAAAAGCATTCTAAGGGTTTGATAGCCCAGGACATGGTGAAATCTGTTTCGAATCAAGAGTTTGCTGGGAGTAAGACCAAGTGAAACATGGGTCTTACATCTCACGCTGTAAGGAATACTGGGGGTGTTTGCTTACCTCTTCTCGAGATTATCCGCGAAGTAATGGTTCATGGTCATTGGTGTGCCGGATCGCTCAACAGTCAGCAAGAATTTTGTGTGGTCAATGCTCTTCTTATACCGATCTGTGAGCTGGTCCAGCAGTATCGAATGCAGAGCCTGACGTGCTCGTAGGTCACTGCAAACCGTGGATAACAGTGCCACATTGAAGGAATGAACCAATAATATAATATCTTCGACATATCCGATTGCAAGCGCCTCCCAATTGGAAGACTGTTTCTTCCAGATGATTGGCAAAAGAGAGGCGTCGAAGGTGCCCAACTCAAATCCACGAGAGCCCTTGTATACTTCTTCCAGCCATTTCTTGATGCCGGAAGTTTTGGGCAGGGCAATCGTACTGTTCTCCTGCAATATGTCTTCCAATTCATCATAGTTTTCCTCGTATCGAACACTTCTGCGGTCGTGAATTAGAATATCAGGACTTTTTGCTGGAGGTTTGGCCTTTGGGATGGCGCCGAAGGCAGGCGGTACATTGGCGGCGAACGGCGATGAACTGCCGAACGTGGATGGTGTCGATGATGAGTTGCTCTCCTTCGCTTCATTGTTTTTGTAAAATGCCATCGCGTGACCTCTGTGCCAGACGTCGTCCGAGAATTTCGCATTTCGGCTGACAATGGCGGTAGCCAGCTTCAATTTGGGCGACGTGTCGAACACGTCGTTCCCTCCGTAATGAGCTTTTAAGGCAAGGGAGGTGATGTTTTGATACTGTGTAGCGAGTTCGAGCAGGAACTTATACTGCAGATCGCGGGTTGCTCGACTGGGGCCCAAAGCATCTAGCTGGTGTTTGCAAAATTTCAACTTCGCACTTATCTCAGCTTTCACCTGTCATAGCGTGTTAGTAACAGGTAGCTTGTCACATACAGTAGGCCAGATATTGCTAATTCCCTAGGATTTCGGCGAAGAAGCGACACGTACCCTAGGAAACTCGCGCTTTATCATTTCCGCAAGGATCTCGACCAACCGAATTCGGAGTGCTTCAATACCAGCCCGGTCCGTCGAGACACTTGACCACGGCTGTTCGCTCTTAAAGAAAGCCTTTTCTAAGGCATGTCGGTCGCTGGCTGCTGCATCGGATAGACCATTGGCCAATGCTTGCTGGCCAGGATTCCGCACGATGCACCATCCGAGGTTGAGGACATGGCTCCTGCCCTCGATGATGTCGATGATTGCGGGCTCAGCACCCTTATCGACCAGATCTGGCTTCGTAAGGACCCCGAGAGTTCGCTCGCCTTTGACGTCCAGTTCCTCGGCCATCTCCAGAATCTCCTGAGTAGCGATGTCCACGTTGGCTGGGATGACTGCGAGAATAACGGACCGAGGGTTTCGCATGTAAGTGGTCACCCTTCAGGTCCTTAGAGTCAGCATACCTTTCCAAGACGGAAACCAAACAGTGGAGCAGGTCCGAAGAGTACACTACTCCTTAAGACATGTCTTACGACTTGCATTGTGCCACGTATGAGGAAGAGATCAGCCAAAAAAAAAAAAAATGGACTCACATGTTGCGGACCATGGTCATGTCAGCTTTCGTCGTCACACCTGGTGTCGATTTCTTGAATATTCCGGGAACGTCTATGACGCTCAAATGTTCTTGGTCAGGGCCGCATATCTCTATCTTGAGTACGTCATCGGCGAAGGTCTTCTTGTTGCCGCCGCTGCCAGCCTGTCCTAAGCCCATGAGATCCTGGACCTGCAGAATAGCGACAATCAGTGCGGCCCCTCAGGGCTAATGAGGCCCAACACAAGACGGGCACAGTTGGAACTTACCTCTTTCAAGATGTCTGCGAAAGTCTGGAGCTCGAGTGAGACGAGGTCATCCTTGCGCCACGCCTTAAGCTTTTCTGCGTAGTCAGATGGCGCATTCTCGGCTGGAATGATGGACACGGCAATCTTCGTCGTCGGATTCCTTCTGAATGTAATCTGTGTCGCAAAACGCGTGCATAGGCCGCTGTCACGTGGGTAGGGTAGTCCAGTCAAACCTTGGAGGACTGAGCTCTTGCCACTAGAGGTCAATTAGCTGATGAGTTGTACTCTGTGCCTTCTTAGACATGATGTTACCTTGACTGATCGCCCACAACAAGCAACTGAGGGGTGGTTAATAGCTACACAAGACCGCATGGTGGGGTGGAAAAGTACCTGTGGCAGCGCGACATACTCTCCGATTCCGAGCTCGAAGAATTTGTCAATTTTTCCTAGAAGTATCGGATCGGCGAGATTAGCTGGTTGGCTTGCCATGATTGTGGTATAACGTCTGAAAGCTTTCCGTTGGATGTGGACTCAGTGGGAGAGGTGCTTGTTGATATGATGTGTAAATGTGAGTGTTGACTGAGTTTCAAGACCTCGCCAACAAGAAAGGACAGGGGCCTGCAGATTCTGCTCAGTACGACGTAGCTTCCTTTCAGACAACCAATTTCAGAGGTGATCTCTAAATAGACAGATGCAACTTTCATGAAACCTAAGTCTCCCTACTGATTCAGATCTTTCAGCCAGAGAAATTGTCAAGCAACAGTATCCTCAAGAGCTCACGTCTTTCGAAATTTTTAGCGAACTCGTGCGAGTATCAAACGGAATAGGCCGATTTTTATCTCAATAAATTCCTAAGTCTCTCTAATAATTTGAAGCTTCTTCATTCAGAGAAGCTGTCAAAAAATGGGTCCCTTTGAAAGCTTAGGATTTGCGATTTCTGCACACTTTCCGGGTATCAAACGGAAAGGGTTGGCTTTCACCACGACAGAACACCTAATGAATAGCATTTGACGTAGAGAACAGAGCTCAGATGGCAGCCAGGGCCGTTCTCAAGTATTCCTGTTGCAACGACTAAGCTTCGGTGTTGATAGTGACATACTTATCAGACTTTCGTTTTTCAGCAGCTGCAAGATATGGGAATGTGCTTTGAATATCTTAAGCCCAAACTTCTTTCACAAGACCAAGAAGAGTCATGATTGTAGGTAAGTGTCAAGGTTCTTATGGCTACGGTCATAGTTGACAAATGACCTGAACGAGTCTTGATGGCAAATGAGGTTCATACTTCAGATCAGAACAGAAATTCTGAGGGATTGTGAATTGGACGCTTAATTTACGTGCAATGATCCACCTATCGCTGCCCGTATACTGTCAGCAGTCCAATGACGCGGAAAAAAGCAAAGCTTGTGAAACCTCCCGTAGATGTTCCAAGACGCTGATGGCGGAGGTGAGACAGGAGTCTGGAGGCGTTGTGCGACTCAGTACTCAGTAAGCAGTGGATAATTGAGAACGACGCCAGCGCGTCTGACAACAGAAGGCCAAGATATGTCAATAGACCAAACTTCATTTGAACTAGCTCATCTATTACCGAGAGCATCCCATCAGGCATCAATGCAGAGTCTTCGGTCGGATGGCATCTTCACTCCTTTTACATTTTGTAAAGACTTCGAGTCTGGTAGATAGACCTCGCCATAACAAAAGCTGGAAGCTTTCAAGTCCACTCTTCTCAAAACATCATCTCCCTTCTCAGCCCGTAACTGTCAGCTCATAGATCTAGAAGAATAGAGTTTTCAGCAGATATTCCAGAGCAGGTACACTATTCTCCGCAGACAACCGTTGAAGATCTCCCTTCCGAGATTTCAACAATGTGGTAGAGTATCCAGCATCACAATTTGCAGCTGATGTTATTGCATGTCTGAGACTGCAATATTGGAGAATCAGGCTGAGCATTTCCGTTGCGAGGTCGGTTGCTTTGACTTTGAGTCGCGTGGGATGACTTGCGTGGAATGACTTGCGTTGGAGCATGACAATTCCGGGAGATGTGGGATTTTAGAAGTGCGAAGACACAAGTAAAGAGTGGCATATGCAGGTGCTCTTTTTTTTAGGGGGAATCATGTATGATGACGAGATGATACTGCTCCAGTTTGCCTTAAGTGTTACCCAAGCCCAAGGAGCAGAAGAGATTCGTGGCCCATGGCATCCAAATTGTAATTGAAAGGCTGCTGATTGGGATGAAGTGGCAGATGGACGTGTTACCTGGAACGAGTACTCAAGACTGGCAGACGCATTTTGTCCACTCGTCGCTACCGAGTCAATCCAAATCCGCAAATTAGATCGGTCTGGTCAAGTGGTGTCGCGACGGGGGCAAATGTTTCCAATAGACTCATTAGACTCATATTCGCAGAGTACAGAATGCCATGTTTTGAACAGCTACATACCCTGCGCAGTACTGTTATAAAATAAGAAACAGCGGGCAATTGGAAGACTGAGATGACGTAAAGGCCACATAATCTGTACTTCTTGATTACGTACGTACTTCATACATATTCTGAAGGTACTCTAGAATAATGTGAAGCTATTCAAAGTCTCCGGTGGCGGGTTGTAGAAGTACTTAGAGAAGGTAAGGTACTTTAATTCTATTCGCGTCGACGGTTGCAATTTTAAGCGGCAACCGCGCTAGTAGGGTTTCGTGTTGTGAACAGGGGAGGGGGGCAACAAAGGCGTCAAAGATAGTAACACAAAGTAACTCCTTTTTTACTTGATTATCATCATGTCTTTACTCCCAATTGATTCGTTGAAATAATGACCGCACACTCTTGAACCCTCACTCACTCACTCACCCACTCACTCTATTATACATTGCCAATACTATCCTATCCTGTTTACTATCTTCTAATTCTCTGACATGACCGCCGATTGATGCCCCTCAACTTCTACTTGCGACAACAAAGCGACCACAACAAACCATGCCTTCGTAAGCTCCATTCCTCCATTACCCTTGACAAAAGACCCATACCTTACTGACTTGTAGCCCGGATAGGTTTGCTGGGGCCTTTCGCTCCTTCTGGCATACAATGGTTTCAAGTGATCGCCATGCGTCCCATGACTCTCCCTACCGCACCGGCCAACATATGCCTCTTAATCAAAGCCGTCACGCCCCGCTTACATCTGTCGCCACCAGCGCGGTAGAATCGCGTCCAGACCTGAGCTCCTCGTACGGCGATGATACCTCCGCGCAGTTTACACCAGCTTTACCAAACGGCAACGCACGCGCACCGGGCAGTCCAGGCGCAGGTCCTCTCCAATCACCCACTTCTCCGTACTTGCCTGGCATGCGGTCTAATATGGCTCTAAAACAACAACAGTCCAACGAGCCCAATCCTTTCGATACTGTGACTCCAGGAGAAATACAAATGCAAAGCTTCCAAGAAGGCCTCCCCCCACCCCCACCGGTAGCACACTCTTGGAAAAAGATTGACCGATGGGCCGAGGACAACTACGAAGAATTATACGACCAGCTCTCCGGAGGGTGCACCCAGAATGATGTTAACGAGCTTGAGCACGAGCTTGATTGCTCTTTGCCCATGGAAGTACGCGAATCTCTACAAATACATGATGGGCAAGAGAGAGGTGGGAGACCCACGGGCATCATCTTCGGCTGCATGCTTCTCGACTGCGAGGAGATAGTTCAAGAATGGAAGAATTGGCGGGTAGTCAACGAAGAATATCTCACTTCCCCGCCAACTAACCAGACGCAATTCCCACCTAAAGCCTTTGGTGGGGCTTCATCATCCTCGGTATCAAACCAAATTTCACAACAAGCAGCCAATCCGTTTTGGCGACAGGAGCTCCTCGAGAGACAAGACTCACAGCCATCCAGAGCCATTCAAAAAGCTTACGCCCATCCCGGATGGATTCCCTTGGCACGTGATTGGGGCGGAAATAACCTTGCAGTTGATCTTGCGCCTGGGCCCGTTGGAAAATGGGGTCAGATCATAATCTTTGGCCGAGACTATGATTGCAAATATGTTGTCGCTCGGTCATGGGCAGCTTTTCTCGCAACAGTAGCAGATGACATGAGTGGTGAGAAAGTCTTCGTCGACGAGGAGACACAGGAGCTTAAGCTTCGAGAGTTCAAGACCGCCACCGTCGAGCCAGCATATCTAAGCATATTGCGCTGGAGGATGGATCAAAAGTATGGTCGAAAAGGCCCTCGAAGAAGGCCAGGTTCCGGGCCGGGTACCAACCCCAACGGTGACGCTAATGTTGGGTCTCCATACGGCAGTCCAACCGAAGAAAGGGGACGCTCACCTCAGAGGTTTCCAAACCGGGGACCGACGCACACTCAAAGTCCCCGTGGCGCCGTTGGAAAACCCAGCCCGCTAGCTCAAGTCACAGAAGAAAATGCGGCACCTAAGGTCCACACCGGTGGTGACGCTAATCAAGATATCTTTGCTCAGAACACGGCAGCTAGTGAGCGAAACGGGAATCTTGTCGAGGTTGGAAGTTCTACCGGCCCAAACGATGGCTACAAGCAAGCGCCTCTGGGTCAGGTGATGGAGGCCGACATGTCCGGTGTGCTGAGAAACGCGACGAATAAAGAGATACAGACTAATCCAGCGCTAACAGGTCTTGGAGTCGCCGGTGTGGATGATATGAAAAGCGTTGAAATTTGAGCCCCAGGCCGCCGCCACGGAACATCTACAATCCCATAACACACCCCAAACGGCAGAAACTTAGGCATAGCAACAAAGTCCGCGCATAGTCAGGCGACAACCGGCATCTTATAAACTGATCCAAAGTTAATGGTCCCGCCTTGGTTCGAATCACCCAGCGTCTCGCATTACACTTGCGTTTGAGGGCAGGGGAGCTCTTCGCACGCTTCAGGATCACGGCATCCCGTTTCTTTTGTATCATTACGTACACAGCATGTTGAGTGGTGAGGTGACGACGTCGTGCGCGAGACTTTGCGTCGCTGATTCGCTCGACGAAGGATAGAAGGGCTTGAGCATGTGTCAGGTTCAGGATGTGGCTGCATACCCCAATACAGTAGAATTCAAACAGTTATCCATCTTGCATTTGCAAGAGTCTCAGTGCTATTGGTGTGGTTGCACGATATCTACAGCATGCAACTACTCTTGATCAGTGTCATGAAGCTAGGCTCTGTCACTGCAACACCGTCTCAATGCTTCCCCCTACCAAGCTGGTCCCGTACTTCATACGTTTGGACTTTTCGAGCAAGCTTGCCATGATTTTGTACTGCGACACAGAACTTAGGAAGTCCGCAATTTGACTGCGCTCCGCACCGGCGCGTACCTTCCAGCCAACCGTCTGGGAATCTTTAACCCTCTCTCTTCCTGTTAGCATACTTTTATACGATCATAACGGTTCAAAAGAACTTTGAGGACCTTCGCTGATGGTTATCTGCCCCTCTAAGGTATGATTGTTTATTGCTACATAAATTGCTCCGGTTGTGCGTTGCGGGCAGGAAAGCCCACGTGATGTGTTTCGTAGCAAACGCCCATTGCAGCATGGGGTTATTTTGATGCTCCGTCTGAGGTGAAGGATAGGAGTGTGGTGGCGGGAGAGAGCGAGATGTTCATCAATAATAGGGTGAAGGCGCTCACGCCAAGCCTCAACGCGAAAACATTTTAACCCCGGATAACTCCGTAGCTAGGGAACATTGTGCATGAAGCCGACACTTTAGGGTAGTTCTTGTAGCGTTTAGCTACAATATCAACCTCGTTCATTATGTATACGGTATTAACCGGAGTGATTGATTGATTGATATCGTATATTTTACCTCGACAAATGTTAACTTCCATTCCAGGACTAGCACCACCAGAAGCGATATTCTACAAAGGCTGAACTTCCTACAGCAACAAACACACAGCATACAAAACCCTCCCCACGCACCAACCACCCCCCTCACCAACCATGACCGCCCCCGCCTCCTCCTCCCGCTCCCCCACCCCCTCCTCCCCCGACGAAGACGCCCTCCTCGACTCCCTCGACAACGACCCCACTCTCTCCCACCTCCGCGAATCCCGCCTAACCCAACTAACCCACGCCCTCAAAACCGCCCAACACCAGCGCTCCTCCGGCTACGGCACCCACACAACCCTCACCTGCGAAAAAACTCTCATGGACACAACCGCCTCCGTAACCCGCTGCATCGTGCACTTCTCCAAAGCGGATTTCGCGCGCTGCCGCATCATGGATAAGCATTTGGAGGCGCTCGCAAAGGCGCATCTGGGGACGAAGTTTCTGAAAATTGAGGTGGGCGATGCGCCGTTTTTGGTGGGGAAGTTGGGGGTTAGGGTCTTGCCGTGTGTCATTGGGTTTGTGGGGGGGTTGGGGGTGGAGAGGATTGTTGGGTTTGAGGGGTTGGGGGGGAGTGGGGATGGGTTTGGGACGGGGGATTTGGAGAGGAGGTTGGTGAGGAGTGGGGTTTTGGAGGGGGAGATGGGGGTTGAGGTAGAGGATGTCGGGGTTGTGGCGGGTAAGGGGGTGGGGAGGAAGGGGGGTGGGGATGGGGATGATGATGGGGGTGATGATGATGAATGGGATTGAGGGGGTTGTGGGTGTGCGTGAGGGAGTGGCTGGATGGAGGGATCTGCTGGGTAAGAGGTATGATGGTGCTCGGTACGAGGCGTAGAAGATGTGAAGTGCATTCGCAGGATCCCGTTCGATGGAATCCACAATCCGAGACTGTTAGGGATGGAAAACCGCCAGGCTGCACTGGTCCTACGAATATCATAGGCAACGTCAGATCTGGAGCAATGGCTCGACAGATCAGGATCTGGACTTGAATTGCAGGGAGACTTGACAGCCTAAAGCAAGATAGTCACTACTTCGTTTTCTAGATGGACGAAATAGACCTGGCTAAATATTATCCTGGGACTCTGTACGCTATATATAAGACTGTACACTCATTGAAAGCCTTCACTTTTCGGAAAATCAAAATCGTTTTGCCAGGACTCATGTTGCCGTTTCCATCCTCTATTAAGGTATACTCAATACCACATTACGCCCAATATGACTAACGATGCAGAAATACGCGAGAACGTAGCAAAAGTCACGTATAGAGGAAAACCTCAATTCCTCCAAACTCAAAAGAAGAGAACTTTCCGAGCAGGGGGCCACTCGGCTCCTGTAACTGAGCATTCTGACACAGTTTCTTATTTGGTACCTCTGTTAGCGAACTGAAAACACCGTCCAGGAAAATTGGCAAATCCTGGGCCGTCACACGGACGAGATCCAAAGGACCATTGGAGCCAGAATCTCAAGGCTTCCTTTGAGATACATGGAGCTGTGAGGCAGCGCAGGATGATGAACATGAAACAAAGTATTTCAGATTACTGTTACACGATGATGCTGCAGCCGTAGTGTCTGGTTGGCCTTCTCCGCACATGGCATACAGGCCAAGCTCCAAATCTGCCGGACCTCGTTGACTAGAGTTAACCAGGTACTTATAGTAAGGCTATTCCAGAATCAGTGCCTGTATAGCTCATAGGTCGAATTAACATTTTCTGGAACATATATGTATGCAAAAATGGCAGTGAAAACCGCATTGAAAATCTTTTGAGCAGTGGGGGTATTACATAGGTAATGGTTGCAGAAATGCAAAATATCAGAAACCAGAGAATTAGGTGAGATACTGATGCTACCGAAGCCGGCCGAAGACGAATGTAGACGATGATGCTGAGTATACCGATTCGACTCGGCAAATGCTAAGCCCATAGGGCTGATGAAGACCCCTTGCCTTAGTACGGTTTTAGAGTTTCGTACTGGAAAAAAGCCACCAGCAACAAATCCTCAACATATCACCGACGCATGTTACCTTCCAAACACGGTCGCCGGGAGCTTCTCTGTCGTCGTACAACCAACAGCTTGTCCTGGCTCAGGATCATTCCAATATACTGCACTGAGCCCTCAGCGCCAATACTCAACTTAAGCGAAGCTTGCATACTCTCCATCGTCAACCCCAACAATCACCCCTCCCTCCAATCCCGACCCCAGCCGGCAAGCAGCCATGGCCGACTTCAAAAAGAGGGATGAAACAATTATCGATCTGGACGAGAAAACGGAGCGCGGCTATCATTCACCCCCAAGATCTCCTGGTCCCAAGACTCCCACAGGAGGAGCTGCCCCAATTGCAGCAGTCGCGAACAACCCCGTCTTTCCCGTCCTCAGTTACTGCGCTTCCTCCATATTGATGACCGTGACGAACAAATTCGTGCTTTCCGGATCTTTCAATCTGAACTTCTTTCTGCTTTGCGTTCAGGTGAGTTGCTAGCAGCATGGGAGAACTTGAAAGGAGGACATGCTAATAGATACTTAGTCTGTGGTTTGCGTGATTGCTATTCAGACTTGCAAAACCTTTGGAGTCATTACATATCGAGACTTCAATTCTGATGAGGCCAGAAAATGTGAGTTGTCTCACAAGCTGGATCTGGAACATCGGCAATTGACAGCTTGTTAGGGTTTCCCGTATCATTGTCACTCATTGTGATGATATACACCAGCACCAAGGCCCTTCAATTTCTCTCAATTCCGGTCTATACCATATTCAAAAACTTGACCATCATTCTCATTGCCTACGGCGAGGTGCTATGGTTCGGCGGCTCCGTCACCGGAATGTCTCTCTTCTCTTTCGGCTTGATGGTTCTCAGCTCAGTTATCGCGGCTTGGGCAGATATTCAACACGCGCTGCAGAATTTCGGCCACGCGAGCGACGAAGCTTCTGCGAGGATTTCAACACTTAACGCTGGATACATGTGGATGCTGTTGAACTGTATTTGCAGCGCAGCTTATGTGCTTGGTATGCGGAAGCGGATCAAGCTGACGAACTTCAAGGATTTTGATAGTATATGATACCTCACATTTGTGGTAGACGAGTTGCTAATCTGACTCCCAGCTATGTTTTACAACAACGTCCTGTCGATTCCCATCCTTCTCATCGCCTCCATCTTCGTCGAAAATTGGTCTTCCGAGAACGTGACGAAGAATTTTCCATTGGACCAGCGTAATAATATCATCGCAGCCATGGTGTTCTCCGGCCTTTCCTCGGTTTTCATCTCATACACCTCGGCCTGGTGTGTCCGTGTGACTTCCTCGACTACATACTCCATGGTCGGCGCTCTCAACAAATTGCCTATTGCGCTCAGCGGCCTTATCTTCTTCGATGCCCCCGTAACGATTCCATCTGTCTCTGCTATCGCTGTTGGATTCATTAGCGGAATTGTATATGCGCTTGCAAAGGTCAAGCAATCGGCGAAGGCCAAGATGGGAGGGGGACTGCCAACAACAAATCCAGCGCCTATGAGTGCGAGCATGCAGAGCGCTAGAGACTCATTTAAATCCTGAACCTTAAATCGAGTGGTTCAAGTATTGCGGACAACTAACATGAGGCTGTAAGGAGGGCAAGAGGTGGCTTTAAGAGACTTTTCCAGGAGCAGGGCGTTTGGTGCAACATTGAGAGCTGATGACCAGAGCTGCTGGATAGCTATTCTTCACACGTATTGGCCAATGCCTGGTTATCTACATTATGGCGAGGAGTCTCCGGTATACGTTGAATATTGCTGTTCAGTGTATATATGGAGATGTTTGAAGGCATCTTTCAATATAGAATAATAGAACTGAACGTTTGTTTTCTCATGCTGTCTTCCTTGATAACTGGAAATAGTACAGGAAGGAAAACTAACGGCGTCAAGATAGATCTGCTACTACATAGTAAGGTACCTTGGACAGACGCCAGGCACTCGAGGTGTATAAGATCTTGGCGCTGAAGAGGTACGGAGTAAATTTTGAGAACATCCACTTTCCTTCACGCTCGCTTCGACACACCAATTGTCTATTATCTATCACAGAAGGCTTATGATGGGTGTAAAGAGAGCATATCTCTACCGCTCTTCGATAGCATGAGCAGTCTTCAACGTACGTGCAACTTCCATCTCCGAATGGATGACTGACACCACTGCAGATGCTTCTTCTCCGCAAGCCCCACCACAGCAATCCTCGTGAGCTCTTGGATCACTAAGATACCGGCTCCAATATGCTGATATATACTCAGCCTTTCATTCACACAAGGTTTCCTACTCGGTCAACTCTCCGTCGTCATCTTAATCGGCTGCTTCATCAAATTCTTCATCTTCGGCGACCCTCCGTCCCCCGAGACCAGTGCCTCTGCACGCGCCCTCGCCCGTCGAGACCGCAGCCGCTCCATCTCTCTCACCTCGTCGTCTTCCACCTCCCACAAGCTTAACAGCAAACGCTCCGCCTCCCACGTGTTACGACCCCCGCCGAGACTGACTACTGCTACGATTCTCTCCAAGACATATTACAATGTCAACTCCCACCAACCGGAGAGTCTGGATTGGTTTAACGTCCTGATTGCGCAGACGATTGCGCAATTCAGGAATGACGCACATGACGACGATGCGATTTTGGAGTCGTTGACCGGTGTCCTGAACGGGCAGCAGAAACCGAGTTTTCTGTCAGATATCAAGGTGACGGAAATTAGTCTCGGGGAAGAATTCCCCATCCTGAGCAATTGCCGCGTCCATCCCGTAAACGAAGACGGCGAGACCAATGGGCCCGAGGGCCCAAGGTTGCAGGCGCGCATGGATGTCGATTTGAGCGATTTCATCACCCTGGGCATCGAGACGAAGATCGTGCTCAACTATCCCAACCCGCTCACCGCCGTCTTACCCGTCGCCCTGGCCGTCTCCGTCGTCCGTTTTTCAGGCACGCTATCGATATCCTTCCTGCCCTCTCATCCTACGCCCGTCAGCACACCGCTCGGCGCAGCAGCACCGCATCAAGCGCCCTCCACAACGCCAACCTCCCTCGCCTTCTCATTCCTCCCCGACTACCGCCTTGATCTCAGCGTCCGCTCCCTCGTCGGATCCCGCTCTCGCCTCCAGGATATCCCCAAGATCGCACAACTCGTCGACAGCAGACTGCACGCCTGGATCGATGAACGCTGCGTTGAGCCAAGGGTGCAGCAAGTCGTCTTGCCGAGCCTCTGGCCACGAAAGAAGAACACACGGGGTCCTGGGTCTGCGGACGAAGAGGAAGGCGTGCCGAAGGAGGGTTTGAGGGATGTGAGGGAGGAGGCGAGAAGGGAGGTGGAGGAGGAGAGGAGGAGGGATAGGGAGAGAAGGGATAGGGAGGAGGTTGGTGGTGGTGGTGGTGGAGGGGGAACGGTTGACGCCAGTGCGTTTGAGGAGGGACTGAGGTGGAGGAATAGGACGTATGAGAATATGCCGGGGAGTATGCCTGACATGATGGTGAATTGATTAGTCGCCTATATACTAAAGTCTCCGTCCCAGCTACAGTGGGAGTCCTAAGACTGTGATTGCAGACACTGACGACAAGTATGCTCGAGCAAGAGAATTTATCCCATTGATATGCCTCCCTCTTCCAAGACACCAACTCTACTTTGCAACACCGAATCATCCCACCGCATCCACATCTTCTATCACCACCACCTCTCCCCAAGGACATGTCGCCCGTACCCTTCCCCATCATGCACATTGGTGCACGACGGCAGATCCCCAATCAATCAATCAATCAATCAAGCGAAAACCCCCATCTCCCTATGCTCATATACCTAGATTAAGCTACGAGGTCCGTCCGTCCGTCTCGACCGTTTCGAAGAATGCAAATGGTTACAATCTGCTGTACAGTGTAAGCTTTTGGTACAGTAGTAGTATTAGACATTATTCCAGATTCCCCCTTCCTTCTCTCTCTCTCCATCACCGTATTCTTCGTGTAAATTTACACGGAATTATTTATTACCCTCTTTCTTTTTCCACCTTCCTCCTCCTCCTTTTTCCTCCTCCTTCTCCTCCCTTTTCCCTTCTTCCTCGTCTCCTTTCGCAACAGCAGCGGCAGCACGTCTTTCCCACCCTTCTCCCAAACCTCGTAAACCACATCTGTGCCTGCCATCGGAATCCCACGTCTTCACCAAAAAGCAAGGCCAAAAGCCCGCACACCCGTTCTTCGCGAATCATCGTCCGTCTGTCCAACAGACAAGACAAGACAAGACGAGAAAATAACCAGTGGCTATCATGCTAGGAAAATGGTGCTATATACCTCCTCCTTTCTTTGCAATCCCAGTTGCACTACAGAACGATTGGCAACCAGCTTTTAACGTTGGCTGTTTCTGTCGATTAAGATGGCAGGTGTTTGGATTACCTTTGTAGAACAGTCATGTATGCCGAATGAACCAGCGGGTTTGGACTTTGATATCCTCATTTTCGTTTGGCGCTCACCGCTTTTCGTGCTTTGCTGTCGAGGTTCTCTGCTGCTAACGGAGGAGGCTGCGGACGATGTAGGGGGGTAGACCGGAGTCGAACGCATAAAATGCACCTCGTCTTCGGGCATCTGTATTAGCTCCCATACTACAGTCCACCTTTATTACTGAGGCAAATGTATCGCCAAAGTCTGTTCGAGCTTCGACAGCGATAGTGGTTTCATGAGGAAATCATCCGCCCCAGCTGCCTTGAACAGGGCTTGAGCTTGAACACTGACAACGGCTGTCACAGCGATGATAGGTCTCCGCCGGGAGAGTGTTCCAGCTGCTTCCATAGCACGAATCTCCCTCGTTGCTGTGATGCCATCCTTCATGGGCATGGACTGGTCCATTAGTATTGCATCTACGGTTGCATCGTGCTTCTGTATTTGCTCGATGGCTTCCTCGCCGTTATCGGCGGCCAAGACGTGATACTTCAAGGCTGTCAACATCTTTTTGCCAAGTCTCTGGTTGATCTGAAGAGGTACGTTAGTGTAACTTTCGAGCATCATGTGGCGAGTTCTGTCATACCGGATTGTCTTCGACCAACAGGATCGTTGAACCCTTTGCTGTAGCTTCCTGACGCTGTCCCTCATCATTGCCATCCAAGACATTGACGTGCGGTGCAAACCTGACTGTTCGGGCAAGAGCGGCATCGTTGTAAGGCTCGCCAGCAACGGCGATCTGATCAGCAAAGGTATGCCATAGCAATGGCTTCTGCAAACGGACAAGACGTGGCTCAGACGGCACGGTAGGGCTCTGCTGTAGCGCCTCTTGAGTATCATATGGTATAAGAACCTGCCATTTTTCCTGTTCGAGGAGCCGTTGAAGATAACGCGGGTTTCCTTTCAAGGATGGTGAGTCCACCCAGACATACTTCCACTCCGAGTCAGAGAGTTCAGAGAGATCTCTAACCCTCCTAACTTCGAACCCGAAAGCTTCCCAAGCGATGCGCAGCCCTTCAAAGGATCGCTCGTTATCCCCATGGAAAACCGCAATTTTAGGCAGGGTCTCGGTGACAAAAGGTTGGGGATTTGGCGTATTAGATAGCCGCGCGGGTATTCTGACGACGAAAGTGCTGCCAGTCTGTCCCAACCCCACTGACGCTGTATCTGGATGTCGGCTTTCTACTTCGATCGTCCCATGCATTTTGTGCAGCAGCTGCTTGACGATACTCATTCCTAGTCCGGTCCCTCTTTGCGATCCTCTGGTCGTTGCTTGTTTGAAAGGCTCAAACAACTGAGGCAAAAAGGAAGGGGGGATGCCAGTGCCCGTATCTTTGACCGTGGCAACAAGGTTGCCGTTCTCCATCTGTACCAACAACAAGATGTAACCAGACCGAGTGAATTTCAGAGCGTTGGAAAGAAGATTCATGAGGATTCGCTGAATGTAAGTTTCGTCGAGGAAGAGTGTACGGGGTACGTTCGGGGACACAACTACCATGAGGTCTACATCTGCTTCGTCGTCCCTGTTGGGCAAAAGCATCAGGACTGATTCACAGACTGTTCTCATGTCCAAAGCGACAGGACGGCAAACAGCCTCGGCATCCTTTTCCAACTTGGACCAATCCAGTACGTTGTTCGTGACTGTCAAATGATCAGTATGATATTGGAAAGAAGGGAATTGCTTCCAACCCACTTAGAGAAAGTGTTCTTGTGGCGTGTTGGATCGCGTAAAGAAGTATGCGACCCTCTTCGGTCAGCTCAGTTCGTGATAACAAGTCACCGTAGCCTACAAGTCTTCAAGTCAGCAAAAAATGTTGGTACAACAGCCCCAATCACAGGATAGCTTTTAGGCGTGAAACAAGGCTCTCGTACCCTGGAGGTGATGAAGAGGGGTCCTGATCTCGTGGGAAGCCGACGCTATGAAGTCAGTTCTAGCGGCGGCAGCAGCTTCTGCATTCTCCTTCTGCGCAATAGTCCTCCATAGTTTCTTCCGTGTCATTACAATCTCTGCCAGTTTATTGCGCGAGATGGTTGCCACATGTGCTAAGAGAAAATTGGCTGCAATACATGTTGTGATGGCGATACTAGTGATAGCAACCGCCAGCGCAGGCGGGTAACCTCTTTTTGCAGATGGTTCGGCGTTTGACCAAAACCTACGCAGAATTCAAAGTCAGTACCGCTTCATTGAGGCACAAGCCCAAACAACAGAACATGTCTCCAGATGAGGAAGTGCCGTGTTCTCTCGCAACATAGCTTGATGACCTCAGTGAGATTCTGGGGTTGAAGAGTGTAGAGCTATTTGTCCCCCACACGTAGGCTGTGAACCGAATGACAAGATGAGTCTGGAGAGCTCAGAAGGCCTCTTGGACCCGCAATCATGCATTGTAGCGCGCTTAAAAGGCAAGTCCAAATTTTCGGAATAGCCCATTGCTCCCAAAGAAAATCTTGTAGCTCAATTCTAATACTCAATGAGACGGAATTACTCCTTGATATACGTACGTTACAGCTCGCATTCCTGTAAACATGTCAACGGTGGCTTTGGATGCTGGTCTGTACGGACGTACCAGTAAAGTGCATTGCAGCGACTCCAGTGCATGCTACTACCGCGAAGAGTAACTGCTGGGCAAAGTGCGTTTCTATTTGGGACATCAAGACGCATCCGACGAGACAGACCACCCAGCTGATCAGACCGGACAAGATGACAAGCGGTGGTTCAAGGGTGAAATCGCCCCGTGGAATTCGCAGTGCGGCAATGCCAACGTAGTGCATGCTAGTGATGGCCAGGCTCCACAAGAAACCTTTAGCGATATTCCTACGTGTACAACCTGCGTAAAGTGCTTCGCCAGTGGCAATGAACGCATTCTTTGCGGGTGATGTACCTCGGTATGCAAGATTCATGATGTTGCCGAGTCCGTAGGAGTTATGGGTCAATCCGATGAAGGAGTCAGATCGTCGCGATGTTGACTGTTCGCTCATGCTCCTTTGATATCTCGGGAGCCCAGTCGAGCTTTCAGAACTCTCTAGTCGTGTTGGTGTCAGTTGTTCTGAGCTTTGATCTGAGTGCTTCGTTGGCGTTTTTGCAGCTGATCCATTGAGATGTAGCCCTAACAACTTATTTCCTGGGTCATGATGGAGAGCGGGCTGCGGAGAGATAGGTGGAGTCTTGGGCGGGGTATCAGGGTCAAATGTCCTATTCCTGTTTTGGTTGGAGAGAGATTTTGAAAGTAGTGGCGGTGGTGAATCCTCTACATCCTGATCGTACCGTTCCTCTTCGTATTCCTCTCCCTCTTCCTCCTCCTCCTCCTCCTCCTCCTCCTCCTCCTCTTCCTCCTCTTCCTCTACGATGGGGTCCAAGAGACATTCGGATGAGGGGTCACGCGCGTGCGACCTTGAACCTTTTGCCGAGGAGCTCGTTGCCCTTTGTCTTCTTAGTGCCCGATAATGTGTCCGCCTGCTACTTAAGTATGTATCCCACAGCAGATCCGATGCCAATGCTGCAAAGGTGAAGAAGACGGCAAGCACTGCGCTGAGGATTGTCAAGGGAACGTTGATCCCAATTGGAAGATCCAATTCGCATGCCAACATGGCGACAAAGTGGAGGCTCCAGATTGAGCAGAAGCCAAAGGTGAGGCTCCCGAGTATGGTCCATATGAATACGCTTGAGAGGTGAACGGACATTCTGGCTTGGCACATGCTACAAAACCATGTCAGTCTTCAAATGCAACATGGATAGAAGTCGTCGAAAGGCACGAACAGTTGCGTCGAGGTGAAAGCGCCCAGGAATGAGATGGCAATGGATGCCGCAATCATGCCGGCGTTCCAATGGGGCTCGAGTTGACGCATGGTCATTTCTGAATCCATGGCTCCTTGGAGGGCTGTGAGTAGCCTCTATAGGTTCTGAAGCAGCTTTGTCTGCTGGTTCAGCAGCGCATTGACAACATCCTAAAAGCAAATGTTATGAGTGGGCGATGACTGTCGATCCTGCATCGTCACAGGACTGGAAAGTCGACCCAGTTGAGGAATATATGAGGGTGATGCGAAACGTATGGATCAACTCCAGAGTACGTCGACTCTTGGGTAGATGGTGAGGATATGTCTCCTAAAGGGAGAGGTTGGGTTTTGCTGGAGAGGGTGTGCCCAGGTCTGGACCAGCTCTACCTCAAATGGAAGTGATCAGCAAATCAGAGCTGAACCGAATTATGGCTTAGTAAGCACGGGTAAGGTGAAAGTACCGAGCTGTCAAAAGTCTAAACACCGAGGTTTAGCCGCCAATGTGTGACTTTTTCCAACCGACTTGGTGCCTATCACATCGGACGGATGAACTTCAAACTTAAGGACATACAAGAAGAGAATCTAAGCTACTTATGAATAACTATTTCAAAGAATCTGACTTAGATTTCGTGACGAAAATCCAATGTGAAGACAGCTCTTTTGGATGCTCTCAGCTCGGGGAATTCCCTCTAGGGGAAGGGCGTTCAGACTTCTGACACCCGTTGGCGGTACCTTACGTACCTTACTATAAGAAGAAGATGGGTTACCAACTTTGGAAGTTGAGATTAATTAAAATCTGCTGTTATTTCTGCTGCTTTTCTTCTATGAAAACCAACATATCCTCTTTACAAACCTCCACTCCAGTTGACTTAACTGCAAGACGTCAAGGTGATAAGTCACAAGGCCTCCCAACGCAAGCCTCCCAAAGGGGGGGGTTTTGTTGGGCTACATCGATGCAAAATTTTATCCTAGTGAGGAAGCAATATCGTGATCTCTGTAACCTCCGAGCTTCACCGAGTGTCGCACTGGCCTCTGCCTAGAAGCCCTTTCCGCCATGGCGTTTAGTGGCGTCAATGCTTATCAAAAGTCCGTGGTCAGGGGTTGGCAGGCGGAAAATTGGGTATGGACGCGTCGACTGCTCTTGGCGATTCGCGCACATGAATATTTCTGAACCTTGAAGCGCGTAGTGAATCTGTTGCGTGATAAGATATAAGATCACGTCGGTCAGAAGGGGGAAGCGAGCGTGGAGTCCCTTGTTAAGCCTCGTTGCATGGCAGGATGAGTACTTTTGATGCAGCAGAGGTTTCATTTACGAAATTGTTAAGCCCATCAAGTTGTCGACTATGTGGTTGTTTCGGGGGGCTCTGCTATTCCAGCTTGCTCTTGACATAGTCGGATACAGTGTGAGAAAAAAACAAATCATAATCGATTATTAATCGACTATAATCTGACTATAATCCGGATTATGATTTTATACTATATAATCCGGATTATAGTCGGATTATATTTTAAACATAGTATATATATTAAAAGACGTGTTTTTTCGTATTTTTTCGCGTTTCTTTTATATCTCTTTATTTTCTTATAATATTTAACTAATAATACTTATATTATAGACTTTTCTTAATAATAGATAATTCTATTTATAGAAAATTACTACTATAAATAATAAAATCGAAATTTATATTAAGAATAGTATATTTTTTAACAATTTAAAGAGTTTCTAAAAATAGAAAAAAAATCGATTTTAAATCGATTTTTTAATCTCGTAAAATCCGGATTATGATTATTGTCTTAGTAATCCAGTCGATTATGATTTTCTATTAAAGAAAGTCGGATTTTTTTACACTGGTCGGATAGCGCTGGCGCGTGCAGTTCTACCGCCAACGATAGTAAACCATTTCTATTCTCACATTTTCCCCTTAAAAGCTCGGTCGCTGAAATCGTGGCAAGGCTCTTTTCACCCTTATCCAAAAGTTATGAAAAAAAGATAGGGATTGTGTTGTTATGAGTGAATCGCAGCCGCCGTTGCCTGGCTCGTTCGCATTGATGGTCATGCGGGCAGGGCTCTTCGAGCGTTAGTCAGAGCTTCCAAGCGCTCTCTCGGGAGGCGAGGTCTCGTTGCGGAGGTTTGCCCTCGATATTCTTGCTGTTTGCTGAAACAGTGGGGGGAGAGAGTCAGCTGATCATCTAAGAAAAATATATATTGAAGTTAGCACTTCCTCTGTAGGAGACGAATCTGAAGTGCAAAGCACAAATACAACCACGAAATTTTAATATGGAGTGTAGGTATCCCAAGAATTGATGCCGTTAATGCCTGCCACCTTTCGCACGTATTTCCGAGTCAATAGCTATCCTATTCAAGACCAGGCTGAAGGGGATTTCCAGAATCTGAAAAGAAAGGATCTGGGGTAAAAGGGAATCGATGTTGATGTTGATGTTGTGGTTAAATTATTGCTGTCTTCGTCGTGAACCCTGCCTAATGTACTAGCTCTCCGAGTGCGCCCGACCCTCATATAACGTGACACCGAACCTCAGTCAGGCCGCCACGGAGAGAAGAAACATAAACCGCGAGACCAATCAAAAATCGAAATACCCATGCTCCTTGCGGACTTGAGCTTCCCCACGCTGTATTTGGCTATCTGAAGCAGAATCTCCGTGTTTCCAGCTCTGTGTCCTTCTTCAAGATCTGCCATTAGTTTTTGTTAATGAGGCGAAGAGACGTGGTACAGGAAGTGAGGATTGGAAGGCGGCGCTCAGTCTGTGATCAAGAACCTCCTAGCACTGCGCCACGCTCCATGTCACACCCAGAATACTATCTCGGAGATAGCCACCTTCTTTATCCGTAGTAGGAGATCACGGCGAGAGTCCGATGACTTGACCGGCCTATTCTTGTCTTCGAGCCAGTCCATGTAGAGCTTGATCCGCGCCCCAAACATTGACCAAAAACCCTTCAAGAACCGGCGAGGTCCATCACGATAGCCGAGTCTTCGGCTTTATGGAGCAGCCGCAGGGGACACTGACTCTGTCATGCGCAGACTCGCCGGTGCACACGCCGAAGCTGGAGGTCCAAGTAGGCATAACAAACGAAGACATTGTGGAATGGTGTAGTATTATCGAAGATCCGTAGATGAATTCAGTATGGCCTAGGAGCTTTCGATATGCTCCGTTAGCGAATTTAATTGCCATGCTCTTTTCTTCGCAAACGGACTACCCGTCGTCGGGACCACTCTGAAACAGGCTCATGGGGATAATAGTGCTCATGGTAGAAACAAGAAGACATTGCTGCGATCTCCTCCAGGAACTAGAACCATTGTGAGTGGGAGACAATGGAGATGATTTCCGTTGGTGTATGTATTGTTTGCGTTTGCTAGGAGAACGCGAGTGGAGAGTGGGAGATAGGTAAGCTGCAGAGAGGAACAAGAGAATGGAGTTGCATAAGAGGGTAATTGATTGGTGATCCCATTCCGCGTGTCCTGACTTATTGTTCGATTAGAGGTAGTAAGCGCACATGCTGTTTTTTTTGGAATCCTAGAGCTATCAACAATAGATTCAGCAAAACCTGAACAATGATGGGTGAGCACAACACATGGAGTGAGTTCAAACTTGGACCACAACTTTGGGAGGGACCTTTTTGTGGCCCTTACCCAAAAAGGAGCCCCTTTTGTTTGGCTGTGGGGTGTTTTGGGGTGGGGTTGGGGGGGAAGGGAGGGAGGGGGGGCCGTATAGAGCAAGCACGATGTCTTGCTGGAAGAGATATCCGCTTTGCTAGGGTACCCTCGTTCATCCCTGGCAGGAGGTATCGCTAAGGTAAGCAGATGAGAGCATCTTCCGTTTTGATGGGTGGGGGAAAGGCAAAAAGAGATATGCTGTATAAGATGACTAGCGATCACCGTGATTGAGAAGCCTGTTTCCGCAAAAGAACGCTCACCTCGGTGATGAGGTGACATCTCACTCTATTGCTGGAGAATTTTTTGCAACATCTCCGGGAGACGATTGAAGTCAGTATCCAAACATAAGATGAGGTCGTTCAGCGTCTCCACCTGCAGCAAATCATTGAGCAGATAGCTTCAGCCGCCGAGACATCATGCCACCGTGCGAAAGCCTGAGGAGAGTCTGTGCCTGTAGCGCCGTTTGCACATGGTAAGGGCATAGATGTTGCAGTAGATCTTGAAGGCAGGCTAGCGAGACAATGGAGAGAGAATTTGAGAATGCTATAGCATAAGGCCTGTTTCCATCAGCTTGAGATGCATATGATATGACAATATCGAGATGAGCTCAACGTACCGTCCAGAGGCCATTTCTAGTCAGATATGTTGAGCTGTATTGCTTCGATTATAGTCCACGTGTCGAATGGGATAAATTGAAGAGAAGACCGCAAGAGGCGAATCATCTCCTGGTATGACCTCATGTGCATGACAGCATCCCAACCATGAACTCAACAAACTCTAGGTGCCTGAATACCGCCATAGGATGTCAGTGGTGGTATCATCCATCCAGCTCACTACCGCTGGTGCCGCCAGAATGGGAGTGCATCTCAACGGCCAGCGATAACTATAGGCGGTTATTCATGGTCAATGCTCCACTCGGTACGGCAGCAACTACGAAGCTCGAATCGCCTGTACTTGCCTGATTGCGGATGGAAGAACCCGATGCCATGGTTTGCCTGATCAAGCGCCGGGAGGATTGTAGTGGTCTGTGCCTTTACTTCAACATCCACTGTTATAATCGCTAGGCATATGGACCGACATTACTGCTGCCTCTGTGCCATTACTTCGTTGACCGTTGAGGGAATGCCAATCACGGAGCTCGCTTATAGTCTCCCGGTGAAAGGAACGCCAAGATTGAATGCACGTGACGTGGATATCTCTCGACTGCGAACGAAATATGCATATATTGGTAGCGATGGTTTGAAGATTACGCTCGTGGGATAAGCATGGGAAATGGTCAAATGAGATATGCTATAGAGAGTCCACTATAGTCGCGGTAGATGTCTGGAAAATTAGGCGTGTGCTGGACGCAGAGCGTAAACACTCCTTGGGGTCGCTAGCTGATCCTTTGTTTCTAACCCAAGGCGGAACTATTTCGAAAATTGAACGTGCTGGACCCCTTACGCTGCAATCACTATTGAGGTCACAAGGCCAACTCTGGCAAGATCTGCTTTACGACTGTTATCACAGTGGAGCGAGGGTATCACGTTGTCAAGCCCTGTGGAAGGAGCTTGCTCGGCGGCTTTGCCCATCGAAAGCGCTGCGCATGTGATGAGAAGAGCCGACTTCCACTTAGTACGCAAACGTGTAATCAGCTGCTGGAGCGAGAAGCTGCGTTACAAACCTTGCGTGGAACTGGTTGCGCGTCTTACAAGGTGGAGCACCACGTTTGAATCCAATTGCTGGCATTGACCCTGCTGCCACGTCCAGTTAGAAACGTGCTCTGAAGCCATTCTTCTACTGACTCGTTAGTCCGTCCTTGGCTGTTCGTTGTCCTGCGACAACTTGTGCGGCGTGAAGTCCGGAACGACAATCCTTCCGCTGTGGCTTGCTTGGCGACACATGCTGTGATAGGTTGTCAGAACTGCTAAGATAAGGAATCGTTGTCGAGAAGATGTACTGAACGGCAGCATCGAGCTGCCGAAATCGGGCCGGAAAGGGCAATGCTATCGCATGTAGGGTGATGATCGTCGAGGCCTTGTGATGGCTTCACGCATAAGCGCATGCTGTATGGGAGCCCAATATCACCTCGAATGATTGCTTTTCTCAAACGATTCACAATGGTGATTCGCCGCCATCTCCATGCACATGGCCTGTCGAAAAAGGAGCTGGCAATAATATTTGAGATCCTTACAGATATCGCCATGCCTGGCAGCAGGTCACGCTTTGCGACAAACTTGGTAACCAATAGGTAAAAAAGCCGTCAGCCATCTTCCCAACTAAGCTCGCACACAATCTGATCATTGGAGATACTATGGCTGGCTGCAGGAACGTTGTTCGCCGTGGGGGTTTGCCCCCACTTACCCGTATGCATCTTTGACGTGTCTGCAACCCTCGAGGGAGCAATTAAGTGACGGGAAACGGTGGGATTGGCCATCCGAAATCCTGGGTCGTCATGAGGAATGTGAAGGATAGAATGCCAAGCTCCCTTGTAGATCACGCTCGTGCTGTTACGGTCATTTTACTTTGAAGCTCAGCGCGATGTTGAGACAAGTTGGGACAAGAGTATTAGGATTAATTGGTTCTGGATTGAGGCAAAGCAGCAGAGACATAGGGCTCCAAGACTTGATCGCCACTGATACTTTGGCTTGACATTTTTCTAATCCATGTATCGCCACGCTAAAAGTCGAGGAGGGTTTGATCGATGAAAGGTTTGTCCCCAATATCAGATTGGGTTGAAGTTCGCCTTCTCCCGCGAGAGTTTCCGGGAAGCTTGAATGTTTGGGTTTCTGTCGTCGGAAAAGGGTGATACGAAGTACAGAGGAGGGTGTGACAGGACATAGATCAATACCGGGTCTGTATATGATGTTGCCCGTTGTGGAAGAGGAGTAGGAGGAGGAAAAGACGTTGCCGAGGCTAATTGGCCTTTGGATGCGTTTGTGGAAGGATTCTCGACGCGTTAGTACCCACAACGCAGTCCATCGGGCATCAGATAGCGCAGCTCCGAAGCTATTAAGGTAAGGTAGATATGAGTAATCCATCTTGCGAGAGCGTTTAAAGTAGGTTGGTAGGTTGGTGTAAGTTGGGTTATGAGCGTAGAAGTAGGTACTTCTTCGTACACTGTGAAATTAGTTTCAGTTGGTTAGAGGATACCAAGAGCGGGACAAAAACAACCGAGAAACGGTTGCCTACATTTTAAATGCTCTTTTTTGCCCCGCATTCTCCAACCAACAGGGGAAATTGATACTTGATACTTGATACACCAGATAGTCAATTAGTGGGAGAGACGGATGCGCAAAATTGGAAAAGAGGCTATTAATGCCTTTAAATTAAATCAAGTCAGTTGTCGAATGGCTTCTTCAGAAGCTTGTCCGAAAAGGTGCAGATTTGCAGATGTGAAGACTGTTTGGATACCCGAAAAGGGTCTAAGGTATAGTAACTACGAAGTAAGGTATACTAAGGTATAGGGTTAAAAGTAGGGGGCCTGGACCCCTGGGACAGCCACCATGAAAATCCTTAACTGAACCCCAATTATTTTGCCCCTACGCCTCTCCCCCCCCCAGCCCCCCCCCCCGCTCAGGCGCATTTGGCGAATCAGTGGCTGCATCCACGATGCCGGGTAATTCCATTGCCTTCGTAAATCTCTCCGCCCTCTCCGGGACTTGTTCGCCTGAATCGGTCCAGCTCTGCCGTGCAAGTCGTTCATCTTACCCAATTCCTTCGCTGCATGATACAAGCAAGCCGCGAAATGATGGCAAACGGCAAAATGGCAAATTCGACGCCAAAGCCAAAAGGTCAAACGTTACAAAGCTTCCAGAGCAAGCTCGCCAGTCATCCACCGACGAATAAAAAGGGGGGTTTTCTTGAGAGGCGTCGATCATCGATTTGGGTGGGTCGGCAAGAGTGCTTTGTGCATAATCACCCAATATATGCGGGCCTCTAGAGGAAACATAGGCTTAGAAGTACAGACTCAAAGGTAAGGCGGATGGATGGACCAAATCCTGGGATGTGACGGATGATTTCAATGAATCAGAGTTGCCTCAAGCTAAGATAGCTCTATCCGCGAGGGGGTTTCCTTGTTTCCAACAGGGGCGTAGAAGTACGGGATCAAATCATCAAATGGTCGTTCGTAGTAAAGTAGTACGAGCGAGCAGGAGTCGTACTACTTCATATGTAGTGTAATGTACCCTACTAGAGCAAGTCCAGGCGTCATTCGCTCGTACCATCTGATGCATCAACGCTCTCCTCTTTTCAAGCCATGGCAGAAAACGTCCCTGGTACAGCTTCTGCGGTAGTCTGGAAAACCCTGCAGACGCATGGCTGCCTTTCACGTCATGCTGGATTAGGGAGGCGCTGCAGAGACATATCATTCTCAGCTCGGCCAACTAATTCGAGAATGATTCTGCCATTCTAACATCTTTGCTAAGCAAAAGGTGGAGAGAGAAGCAAAAAATTTATTGAAAAATCAAACAAAAACCCCAGCAGCGGTCGATCAACCAACAACCGGGTTTTGTGGGCGGTAAAAGTTCAGAGACACTTGAATTAGCCTCTACCTTATAGCCGCACAGACAATCAAATCCATCTATTACCATTACTGTACAGAATACAGAACAGACTTCTTACCAAAGACTCGTCTAATGAAGGGGTACTCCGTACTTCTCTGCTCATCGGAGTAGTGGGGGGAGATTTTTAGTCAGTCGACCGGAAGATACCACGACGGTGGTGGCAGACGAGTGGATTGGAACTAGCATAATTTTTTATTTTTTTTTCTTCAAACGTAGGTAGGTCCAATATTCCCGATGACTCGGTTTTTTTTCCCAGGGTCGATATAATGTTTTATCTGGACGTCTGTTTGTTAACATGCACTCTTTTGCCCCCAGCCCGTCAATTCTGCTCAAGCCGAGCTGTCCATTCTCCTGTACAACAACCCCCCTGCTGACAAGGCTTGGAAAACGGTTTTCTGGACCGATGACATTTGCCCCAACAGTCGATGCGCCTTACTGTTAGATCCCGGGTAAATTTCGACCTACACGCGTCATTGCTCCAGTTAAAACACACCATAGCATCACAAGTTGACTATAACCCTCCCCCCCCAAGCTTGGACCACATAATCCCATTAAGAAGCGCGTCTATCTCACACACTTTCAAAACATAATTCAACCGCTTCAACACACCAAAAAATAAAAGGTGGCATTATTTGCTGGGGGTGGCATGCAGGTCCGAATCCTCTAGAGAGATTTGTAGGCCTTCATTTGCAAAGAGAACAGATTCTGGCCGACCTAGACATTATTACCGAAAACTCAATCTTGCCGGTAGTCTGTCTTTCAGAACTTCAATTTTACCTAAACACAATCTCTTGCCCTCGATCAGCCCATGTTCTTTCCCAGACTGCGCGCTCCCACGGCGTTGCCTGTCTGAGGCTCCTCAGTCAAAAAAAAAACAAAAAACAAAAAAAGAATCATCATCCTCCTTGATCTCTTTGCAACCTTCCACCTCATCTGCTTCCTCGCTCTGAGGAAGAAGAGCGGGCGAACGTCAGCGGGATGAGTGTGGGAAAGGCCCCTGCGTGTGTGCCCACATGGCGGGGTCACATCGAGACCACCAAGGACGCGTTGATTATTTTTGAGGCATGCTTCAGTGGCACTTTGGCTCACTGTTTCCGCCGTCCTCACGACAGAGAGCGCAATCAACTCATCGTAAGCGGCAACGTCTTTGTGTACGAGGAGGCTACCTCGGGCATCAAGAGATGGACGGATGGCATCCCCTGGAGTCCGAGTCGCATTCTGACCAATTTCCTCATCTACCGCCAACTCAACAGTCCCTTCCCGCCCGGCGAGAAGAAGAGAGCGACGAAGCGGAGTCAGAGGGCACTCAAGCCAGGCGACCCGTATTCGGCAAGTGCAACTACTACTCCCACCACCGACGAAGGCAGACCATTCCCCGGGCCAGAATCACCGAACCCGTCACAGAATAAACAGGATGACGGCCCGGACAAAGACGCCAACCGCGGTCTTGTCGGCTCGTTAGTAGACTCTTACGAGTTCAAGGAGAACGGGCTGCTAAAGAAGACGATGACGGTCACCGTCCACAATGTGCAGCACCACTTGGTTTCCTATTACTCTTTGGAGGATGCGAAGCATAATCTCAGGACACCTAGGGATGATCCCCGTCTCAAAGACCTTCCCATAAGGGACGCCTTATTGAACCAGCCCAAGTTCAAATTTCCCAACCTTGACGATGCTGGAGATGGGAGCTACGAGCAAATGGAAGGGTCGCAGAGTGCCTATTCTCAATACTACCAGCCGAACGGGTACGACGCAAGGATATACCCTCCCAACCCCGCACTTCAAGCTCCCCAAGTGTCTTCTCCGATAGGTTTTCACCCTGCTTATGCTCCATCACATCCACCCTCCACAAGCTCGGGTTATGCATCGATAGCACCATCCACATCCACCTACTCTTCCATGACGCTTGGACCGGCACCCTACCCGCAGCATCAGCCTCACCCTCAATATCCGCCTCATTTCAAGCAAGAGGGATTGCCGCAGTACCATGGTCAGCCCCCACAACATTCTCAGTATCAACCACATCATTACAGTAGCCATCCTCAAGATCAACAGGTACAACACCCAAACTACCAGCAGCAGGCCGGGGGCCATGCCCTACCGCGTCCGCAAGCCATGGTGGACTATCTCCAAGCGAATTCAGCGGAGAATGGCATGAGTCACGACCTTTACGGCTCTCCTGGTATCAAAACAGAGGGGTTGGTGCCAGCATCTCATCCTCAGCAAGGACAGTCCTGGGCCCCTGCTTATTCGCAGCCATGGGCTGCTCGACCAGACGGGCAGTCATACTCTTCTTCGTACCGCGCGCAGTCCTAATTGTCGGCTACATGGCAACGCTCCAATTGTGGGCGGAGTTCAAATGTCATTTAAACACTCAGACTGCGCGAAGATCTCGAAGGCTTGCAAGGGATAGGAGTTGTTAATAACGGCGTTATCATTTCTGCGTTTGCGTCTGCTACAAAATATACACCAGGGGCGGCTTTTTGTCAAATTCTTCAGCATCGTCTTCCACGGGAATTACTGCGTATGTGGTGGGGGGATGTAATCTCAACGGGCGTCTGACATGAATTCTCTGCTAATGTTGGCTGATAAAATCATATGCATTACCTGGCATCCCTACAGCTTGCTTCCGTTCGGATCCTCAAGCATTACCTGGAAGCCTTTGGAACCCTACGCACGTCCCATAGCGCTCCACATCGACACGGCGATAATGAGCAGCTACAAATCCTTCAAGCCTGGCCCGGATGCAACCAGACGCCACAAAGTCTGGGCCATCTTCTTCCCCTCCTCGAGCGACCTCCTGCAGAGAGAACGGCGATCTGTCTGAAATACGGCCGAGATTCTCCGTTGATCCACTGTAGCACGTCATGCGTTGCCGACTACCCAAAGCGGCCTCGAGGTGGAATCAGTCTCTCATCGTTGCAATGTACAACACAAGGACTTCTTGTCCTAGCGTGTGCTGATCGATTTTGGGACCAACCGACTTTCGATGCTTGGCAGCCGAGTCCGCGGAGCATTGACGAGGTCGGAGAATGGAAGAAACGCAAACAAATCTTTTTTTTGTTTGTGGGTTGGGAAGGTAGCTAGGAATACGATTTGGGACTTGCAGAAGCAGCTGGATGTCAGGCTGTACATTAAATTTAGAGCTTTGCTCGCTGTGCAGCTTGCTAGGGGAGTGTTCACGACGAGGAGGTAGCAGCTATAGAGCGGGGAAAACCCGCAGCAATTGTCAAAGATCAGCAAATGATCATCATTCGACCCGACTTCATTGATACTGGTGATCCTTCTTCAACTTTTGAACCCTCGACCTGACCTTGACATTCCAGTCTCGACTGGACTGAGCTGGCTAAGAAAGTACCTTAAGAAAAGAAAAAAAATCATGTACCTCGGACGCGCGAAAAGTCGGGACTCGGAACCTGCAGGTCTTGGCATCTCTCCCCACCCTACGACCGTAGACTAATTTTTCTGAAACATCACAACTTGGGACCTGAAGACTCTTACACTAAGCACCACCCTTGCCATAAGCCTCATGAGTTAAAGTTCACGTGGTGCACCATGCAATGGCAACAGCGGCTTGTGACCTTGCATGCCGCAATCTACGCGCGACGGCACTGCTATTGCGCGCAGGCCCGCGCTTACCTTTGCGGCTGAGGACCGTTACTCCGAAAAGCCAGATATGGAGTTGGTCGAGTCATAATAGAATGCATGCTTTGGGTGCGGGTTTGAGGAGGTAGGGAGCTTGGTCTAAGACTTGTGGGATCGGCTTGAAAGATCAGGACTGACGGACCGGATGATGTAGGATACAGTGGGCTGAGAGGCAGAAAGGGGAGCATGGAAGGTGGTTCGCTGATGCTAATAGGAAGTATGGAGACAAGGAAGGGAAAAGCAGGTATGGCGGAATCGGATGCCGCTATCAGACTTCTCCACCACACTTTGACGCCTTGGGCGGTCCCATCTGCGTTTCTATCTTCCACTAGACACCGCGCTCTTAACCGCCCCTTTCAACCCCATCTCACACCAGACATTCTCTGACTGCCCACCTTCTGTCCGCTAACCCGCTCCCTAGGCTTCTCCCGCTCTCCACTCTCCTCCCCACCCACGAAAACATCTATACCCTCCCCAACATCCTCACCTTCTCTCGTCTCATCGCGGCCCCAGTTGTTGGCTACCTGATCATACATGACCTCTACATACCAGCTTTAGGCCTTTTCGCTTATGCTGGTATTACGGACCTGATTGATGGTTGGATAGCACGAAAGTGGGGATTGCAGACAGTGGTGGGCACGGTGATTGACCCAATGGCGGACAAGGCGTTGATGACGGTCGTGACGGTCACGCTGGCTATGAAGGGAGCGCTACCTTGTGAGTGATCACCCCTCCAGACCACAATGCTACGACAGCAGCCCCATGTAAGAGCTTGTCCGGGCAAGGCGCGATCACGTCAGCTAACACTTCCTTTTCCTTCAGTACCCCTCGCCGTCCTCATCCTAGGCCGCGACATCCTCCTTGGTCTTTCGGCATTGTACTACCGCTACATTTCCCTCCCTCCTCCACGCACTTTTTCCCGCTACTGGGATTTCTCGCTCCCTAGTGCAGAAGTGCGGCCCACTTCGATTTCTAAAGTGAACACTTTCCTACAGCTGGGGTTGATCGGAGCAACGATGTCGGGGCTAGCGATGGGAGGGTTGGGGGAGACGGGGCAGACCGCGTTGGAAGTTAGTTGGTGGGTGGTCGGGGCGACGACGGTGTGGAGCGGGGGGAGTTATATTTGGGGGAAGGATGCTGTAAGGATACTGAGCAAGAAGTCGTGACTGAGAAAGGAATATTGGTGGAGCACAAGCTTGAGAACATCATGACCTGATTGGTCACTGGCAACAAACCAAACTCCCAGTGGCACTGGCAGCACAGGCTCAAAACCGGACTCGATGAGGAAGGCGAAGAAAGGCACAACTCTCTACGGAAAAGGGTTTTGTAGGACCTGAAGCCGATGAAATGCAGATATCAGCTTCGAGGAGCAAGTGCAATAACGTTTGAGCATGGACCGCAGCCTCAAAATAAGGGAGTACCAACAGTTTATCGCAGCAAAGCCACTCTTTCCTACCTTTGGCAAAGCTGCAGGAGAGTGTACCTGGTCTTTAGGATCGTTTGTATTGTGGCTTCAGGGACTTAGAAGTACGAATGTTGTATTATATTGTAATAATAACTGTAATGTTCTAGAAGCGTCTTCCTTTATAAAGAGTCAAATATTTGGATTGATATGGCCACCGCTAGTGCCGATAGCGACGAAGCCTGATTTTAGAGCTCCATTTCTGACCTCTTCGACGTCTTCCTTGACCCCACGCAAGGCAAAGGCAACGAAATCGATCCACCGAGACATTCCCAAAATTTTTCTCTGGGAAGCTGATACAATGCGGAACAACGGCGAGAATACGATCGCCAGAGATGATGGCTGCGGCTGAGCCTCGTTGAGCGCACAGCGCAAGCAAGGCTGTACATTCTCTCAACAGGCTTTCAATTGCTAATAGTAGCTCTCATCTGTCTTCCACGTTCGTGTCATCTAAATAATTCACATGAAGAAAAGAGCTCCCCAGCACAGCTGATGCCGTTGCGTATGGATAACAATCAGGTCCAGCCGTGAGGAAGACGCTCTCTGCGGCTTCGATCATGGACTCTATGTTTCTGTGACTTTGTGCGAAATTGACCCATCATGACAGAACTAGGCATCATAGCGTCCGTCGTCCAAATCGCAGACGTTGGTCTACGCCTCAGCATCAAGCTCTACACCTTTGGCGAAATCGTCGCTAGCGCAGACCGTTCTGTCATCTCCATCTCCAAGGACGTCTCCCTCACATCTGGGGTCTTGAAAGAGCTCGGACAGTTACTCGATAAGGACAAGGAGACTGGAACCTTCTCGGAGACGGCCGTTCAAACCGCTGATGGCGTCGTCAAAGAGTGCCTCGAGGTGTTCAAGGAGATGGATAATATAATAGTGAAGAGGCTGCCGAGTCTGGGAGCTGCAGGCAAAGGAGGAGGTCAAGGAGAGAGGGCGAAGAGGGCGACGGTCATGTTGGAGAGGCTCAAGTGGGGTTATTTGCAGCCGAAGCTAGAATTGCTGCGAAGTAATCTGGACAGCCTGAAGTCGACGCTGTTGTTGATGCTGAATGTTATCACTTATGCCAGGCAGGTGGCCGAGAAGTATGTCCCGATTACTTGTGGAATACTCGCTGGTGGTATAAAAGGCTGACAATGGGCAGGGCCGAGTTGCCATCCGTGATCGCTGAGCAAAAGTGTCTCATCGAAGATCTGGCGCAGTCAAACCAGGAATACATACTCAAATTTGAGAGACTGAAGCTTGGGATTGAGGAACCTCCAGGACGCCCTGTGAATGATGCTTCAAAAAGTGGAGTAGTGGAAAGGGAATCGAGTAATATCACAAAGTCACTTTCAGGAACACTTACCCGCAAATTCGAGAGGATGAAGTCTGCTATTGCTAGAACATCGCTACAGGATAAAGAGAGCACTCGAGGCCTTGGATCCGAGGAGTTCAACACTGCGCCTTGGTCGTCGCCAAAGGCACAACGCAGTATAACAGGGTCGCTGGCCACTCCGCCAAACGCTGATACCAACAATATGTTCATGAATAAAAGCGTACAAGGTAGGACCACGAGGCCACCGGTACAAGAGCGAGGAATACCAACAACGGAAGCGCCGATGGCATTCGGGCAAGAAGCACTCTTCAAGCAGCTCGAACATCACTCGATGCTCATAAAGAATCTGCTGAAAGAGGTCGATGAAGCACAGTATAAGATCACATTGCAGAGCCGGTGGCGGATGAGAGGCGGTATAGAAGGCCTTTATGAGGGCGAAAAGCGCGATCTCGAGAAGACGTGGGGTCTAACGGCGTTGCAAAGTGCTGTTCAGAGACTTGATTCTCTAAAGGAGGGGATTGGAGAGCTGCCTAGGGTAAACAGCTTCGCGGCCCCTGTTGCCTCTGCCAAACCCTCTCCATCTATGGCCGACAACATCGGCACCTCGCGACTCTTTGAGGATGCGCCGTTTGTAGCTAATACGAACAGGCGGCGATCTGTATATTGTCCAATGCCTGAAATGAGAGATAACAGTGCTATGCTGCATTCTCCGAGTATTCCTCCATCCACTTATGCCGGCGATACGACCCATCGCACCAACTTGACATCGAATTATCCATCATACTCATCTGTCCGTCGACACCGTCTTTTGTCCACTTCTGAAAGGGCTCCAATGAGAAGTTGGAATCCTCTCCCTGCGCGACGGGGTTTCACTCCGCATAGTCCCATTGTAAGAACCCCAATCAATCACATACACGTTCGGTACAATCAATTAATGGTCTCATATAGGAAAGCTACGCCAAGGCGCCCAGAAGCTATACGAATAATGCGCGTTTGCATCATCAGCCTAGAAATGACGTGCATGAGCATGGCGCGAACGCCTTCGAGGACGTCGACGAAGGAGACACTGAGGGACTAGTTGGTAAGATATCTAATGGCGAAGGCCAAATTAGGCCTGGAGGACGAGTTAACCCACTGGGAGTGCGCGCGGCAGACCTTCTAAGGGATGATTCAGGGGATTCAACAGCCTCAAGCCTCCCTGCACCACAAGCACCTGCAAAATTCCAGCCTCAAATCGAACAAGGTGAATCGCAATTGGCGAATGAGGACTTGGTGGATCGTCTCATTTCTTTGTGGACTACGGTAAAGCCTTGATGAGGTGGTGTTGATGACTGTGCTCTCGGCAACAACGTTCATTCAGGCGTTCACCTTATCGATAAAGTCATTGTGAAAGTCGTCGAGGTGCATTCGCGCAGGTCGCGCTCGGTGGTGCTGTTGGTTAATACTTTTACAACATCTGAACTGCCAATGTTTTCAAAAATTGGCCATGCGAGTTCGGTATTACTATTCCATCTTCTCAATTTGCGATCCTGCATACTTGATTCCCTCTGCACTACGCTTTTAAAGCACTGCTACTCCTGATGCACAAGCACGCAACGGGGTAAGCGACCTAATTCTACTCTGACAAGCCAATCCACCCTTTCTAACAGCGTTCCCTCCTCCTCTTCCTTTCCCCAACCTCACTTCTTTTCCCAAAACTCTCTTTCAACTACCTCTCCTAAAGCTCTCCCTTAAAGATACCCTCATCCCCACCCCTTCGTCCCCTTGCCCACGCACGCCACACCGCAGCGCCCTAACCCTCCTACCTCCCACAACCAACCAACCCCTCCATAACCCCCCTCTTCCTTCCCTTACCATCCCCCTCCCAAAGACCCCTCCCTCCCATCTCTTAACCCCCTCTCAAACGCTCTTCTCCTTCTAGAAATCCCTCGCTCCCTCCCTTTCTTCCCCATCAGGAGTAGGGTGGGAGGTGAGAAGGTGGGAAGGGAGGGGAAGGGAGAGGGGTTGTATGTGCTGATAAGAATGATGAAGGGGGGAGGGGTAGGAGGAGGCAGCAGAGGAGGAGTAGGATGATGATAATAATAAAGGGGAGGAGGAATAAGACGACTTCGAGAAACCAATATATCTAGGACTGGATAGGAGAGGTATGGAGGGAGGCCGTAGGAGATGCCTATGATAGTAATCTAGGTTCGCTGGGGTTTTGGGCGGGGTTTATATGTGCTGATGATGCTACTGCTACTGCTGATGAGCCGGAGGAGGAGGAGTTTTTAAAAGAGATATTGGATATAGGATAAAGGGGGAAGAAGAGGGTAATGGGGGTCTGATTTTGATTTTGATTTTGATTGTGATGATGGCGATGGGGATGGTTTATGAATCATCTATTCGAACACAGTATGTATGCGAGCATTCATTCGTTCGTTGGTCCTAAGAAGGAGGGTGGGAAGGTGCCGTTTGGCTGAATTAGGCTGGCTGGGGTTGTGGTACGAGTGCATTGGGATCTTTATGAGTTGCCACCCTCCTCACTCATTCCCGCGCCATCTACATCAACATCACATAACCCCCCCCCCCCCCCCTCCACTTCTCTCTCGACCCAAGCCCAATATCACCCCCACCCCACCCGCTTCCCCTTCCTCAGCTCCATCCCTATCCGAATACCTAATCACAAATCAGCGCCCCCCCCACCTCTCCCCAAAGACAAAAAAGAAAAACTCACATCCTTCTGCTCCGCTCCCTCCACAGTCCCCGCATACCCCACCCGATCCTTACAATAAAACTCCACGCCCGTCTTCTTGAAATCCCTCACCTCTTTATCATCGATACTACCCGCCTTAACGCACACGGCATCGGGCATGACTTCGAGTTCGGTGTAGAGGGAGCTGCCGCAGTCTATATGTGTGGGCCGGGTTGAAGTATTAGCAAGATGGTTTCCGCCTGAAAATGTGTACGACTCCTCCGTAGATGCAGGCAGATCAAGGATTCAAGCACAACGCACCGCCGCAGAACACATGGTCGTTCATCTTGCCGGAATCGCCTTTGATGTTGTAATGTTTAGGGGATCCTTTGATGACGTTGAAGTTTTTGCGTGGGACGACGACGTTGGAGGTGTAGGCGCCACCGGACCATTTCTGGCAATCGGTGCAGTGGCAGAGGGCTGTGGCCATGGGTTCGCCGGTATACTCGTACTCGATGGCAGAGCACATGCAGGAGCCTTTTGTCATTGTGGAGATGAGGGTGGGATCAGTTGATGGGTTTGTGATACAATGATGGTCAACTTGTGGAACATGAATTTATGGAGGGTGATAGTTAGACTTTGAGAAACATACGAGATGGTAAGCAGTCTTTTTAGAATATCCGAGAAGCAGTGAGATAGCTGGTCGAAAAAGCGTAAACAGACAAGCATCGCCCCCCCACCCCAAACGTACCGACATGCAGGTGCGGGGGGGCGAGCTCCTACGCCAAAAAGCCGCCCAGAGACGGTCGAAAGACCGTCAGAGAACCTTCCGTCCGATCTAAGAACCCGGGCACTTACCTATCCCGCTCTTAGCTCAACCAAAAATTTGTCAAAATCACAGTCAGAGCAAGGAAGAGAAGTGATGGGTGATGATGGTGCGCATTAGCATGGGAGCCAGACAGACTTTGCATGGTTCAGGTCTGATGGAATAGAGAACGCCCCAAGGCAAGCGCGTACACGAATGATGAGGAATCAATTCTGCGATTGGATGGTCAGGGTATCTTCAGCCAATCGAGAAACCGGTTCAAAGCCGGCTCCAGAACGCCTTCTACCGTACGCTAGGCCCTTTGACTTCTATTTTGTTCTAGACCTTCGTCTCAACTCGGATCTTGTCATGGGAAATTCTCTTGTCTTATCATACAAATCATGGTGCATTCAGTCTATATCCACAAGTCGATTCTGCAGGTTTATAGATCGGATTAGGTCGGGAGGTAGAGTTGGTGCTCCAGTAGAACTCGAGGGTTGTTGCCCGAAAACTCTGGAGGCAATCTTACCAAAGTACTGAATGACCATGGCTTCTGTGTAGTAGCTGTGTTGCGCGGAGTGATCGGAGACCAGATTATGCGACAACTCGTGCGCCATGACAATACACCAGTAAACAATAGCGTCAGCCTTATTGCCCTGCTGGACCAATGGCAAGTGCAGATTCTCAAAGTATCTGTAATTAAAGAAGAGGGCTTTGTTTTGATTGAAAGCGATGGTGCTACCAGCGTCATCATAGAAGATGTGCACCGTAGAGCGATTGAGAGCGAATACATCTGCGCAGTCCAGCAGAATTGTAGCGAAGAGTTTCAACGCGGAGACATTTGCTTCCATGAACCCGGTGGCACTGAGGCCGTTCGAGGCGACGGTGTTAGATAAGAAGATCCGAACGTTAGAGGCCTCCCCAATATATGATATATCTTGGCCTGGTCTTGCATCACAATATGATCCACCCGCTTCTTTGACGTCGTTCACAGCGGGCTGACTGGTCACGCTTGCTGAGTTGTGCGCTCGGGAAGCTTGAATAGCTTTGACGAGGTTCTGCTGGAGATGATGCGGTGCCGTCACAGTCTCTGGCTGTGGGATCCGCGTTTGTGACTTGTGTCCTTCAGTCTGTGAGTATGGTGGCGGCGCATCTTCCTGAGGCGCCTCAATGACCTGATTTCTGCCTTTACCTGCAGAAATGTCTTGGACCGAAGGTCGCCGGTTATCGAAACCAAACTGCCTACGTATGCCAGAGAATAGTCCTCGGGGTCTGTCCATGATAGGCTCTTCCTCCACCGGGCCAGTCACGCTTGAACGATCGGGTGAGTTGGGAAAGATCCCAGGCATTGCATTCTGTTGGGCCTTGGCAGCGCTCGCAGCGTGTGCTTCTTTCCAAGCTGCTTCGCGTTCTTTGATCTCCCGCTGTTGCTCCTCTTGTTGCTGCTTGAGAGCCTCATCGGCAATGCGAGCTTCCGTTTCCTTCTGCTGCATGATTCGGCTTACATTGTAACCTCGTGAGCGTAGCTTCTGCAGACTGGATTCTAATATCATCTCAAGCATAAAGATATATTGGGGCTTGGAGCGCTGCAGTAGAACAGGCACCAGAGCCTGACTGACTTCGAGCATATCGTAGCCTTGGGAAATGATGTATAAGATTGGCTTGTCGCTGTGGACCACAGCGCTCCTAGACTCTCGATGACTCAAGTTGTATCCCTGCAGTGACCTCCTCAGAGCGATGGTCTGCACGCATTTAACCTTGAGATTCTGCTCTATCCACTTTGCATTGTGCTTGATCATATCTGAGGAGTAGTCATGAAGGAAGAGTCGCGACCGCTCTTGAAGTAATTGTTGCAGTTTCAACGCGGACGTTTGATCCTTCGAAACCAAGCCAATACTTTGTTGTTCCTCGAGGAGACTGGCGACCTCAGGAGCGCCGAGACTATGATAGAACTCTTCAAGGATCTCCTCCATAGGAGCAGCTAAAAGACTCGACTTGAACAGGTTGTATGTAATAATGTCATCTACAATGACCACCTGGCTGGCCTTAGCAAGCTCCCAAGACTTGATTCCTGATTCCTCCTCTTCTTCGTAATCACCCTTCGATGACTTCGAGCTGATCTCCCTATAAGCGAGTAGGCACTTAGCAGCTTTCATGTCCTTGACCAAGGCTTTGTCTTTCTTCAAGGTGCGCCAAGAAGCGGCTACGCTCCGTAGTAACTCCAAATACCTCGTGTCGCCGAGCACCGAAAAGATTCTTGCTGGCTCACGAACCAAGAGCTTCGTCAACTCAATCGTGCTAGGTTCATGCTTGGAACCGACTCTTAGGAGGAAGGTATTCGCTTCCTGACCAAAATCGACGTAGTCAAAGATATCTGCATATTTTTCGCCATCACCAAGAAAACAAATACGAGGCGGTATGTGTATGATTCGCTCAGAGTTTTCGGACTTCTGGTTGGCAATACTGCTCGACTTGGCCGCAACAGGGACTATGGATGCCCCGCTGAGGGTTTCCGTGTATCGATCATGCATCTCTGACACCCGACTTGCAAGATAGGAAAACACCTCGCGGGCACTGCGTCTAGATTGTGGTGGATTGCTGATCAAACGACTGACGCACTCTGCGATCGGCGGGTCAGGCTTGACGCCAAACTTTGAAGCATGGACGTGCAAGTCACGCCGTAAGATATCAAAGCCCATAATGGCCGCGCGCTCGTTGGAGTAACAATTGTTTGGGCTTGCTACCTTCTTTTCCGGATTTTGGATGGGAAGATATTCAGACGTCACGCTTGAGTGATCGTACTGGGAATAGCCTTTTGTCTGATGGTAATCGATGAAATATCTGAGAGCTTGATCTCGGAGGTGCAGATCGCCATTGGCAACCGCAGTAGACATAATCTGAATGAGGTCCATGTAATCCGGATGCGGGCGTAACCCAAGAACCTTAAGAAATTTACCCTCCTGGCTTTCAGTACGGTACATCCCTGGCCAGTGCATAGTACGCAGCTTGAGCCGTCTGAGCGCCTGGTCGGGCTCAAAGAGCTCTGAAGCTTGGTACCGTTCGGCGGAAGGCTGGAGAGCTTCTGTTTCCGCTGGACATATTCTCATGGTTCTTAATCGCTTTATATCGGTAGCCGGAATGTCATTTTGAACCGACGCCAAGTATTTGATGAGATCCACATGGCTCCATTTTCCTGAAGAAGCGGGAATCTGCGTCTGCTTTGACGCACTCGAAGGGGTCAGGTCCATCAATCGATCAAAAACCACGCCAATATCCACTGTTTTACGTACCTGAACCAGTCATTAGCGAGTAGAACAGCCGAGTATAAACAGACTACCTAGCTAGTGCAGAGCAACGCTAGCAAAAATGGAAGCGAACCACGTGTATAATTGCAATCCAAGGAGTTAGAGCTATGGGAATGCTTACTTGCAACGCGGTCAAGAACTTGTCTTTCACTGAATGAAAACCAGTAACCACTGGGAGATCATCAAATAGCTTTACCGACGGGAAGTAGGATTCTGCTGGCTTTCTCATGCCCATCTTGGTCGGTATCACGGTCCGTGGTGTCAACAATTCAATGACAGTTGACTTGGAAGATTGGCTCAGTCCCTCCCATTGTTTGGATATTACCGGTAAGACGCTGCTGGCGAAAGCGGGTGATAAGGTGATATCCTGGTCGATGGAGAGGCCACCACGCGCACCTGTGTTTTCGACGAGCCATCGGAGCCATGGGACCAGGTGCAGGTCCTCAAAACCCAGCATTTCTAATTCAGATCTGTTTATCTTCTTGGTAAATTTGAAAGGGAGGGTATTTGGTGGCACAGGCATATCTGGTGGGATCCTCGAAACATTGAGAAAATGCTTCATCTCTGCTAGTACGATAACCCTGCCACCGTCACCTTCATCGTCATTCGCCACAGCCACATCAAGCAGAGACCGAATCATTGCGCCGTCGACCTCATTGATCTTAGCTTTATGAGCAAGCCATTCTAAGAATTGTCGGAGCTGTGCCGCGTCCAGGGCTTTTCCTTCCAGTTCCGACTTTATGTCCGATATCGTGACCTCAGTAATGACACCGTAGTCTATCAGTTTTTTTATGATCCCCACGCCTGCTAAGGCTTCGGGCAGAAGGGGAATGCCTTCGACAAATCCGAGTTCCTCCGGTGCAATGCGTACTTGGGATGACGGCAAAACCCCTTGAGTCGATAACGTAGCTACGGCTGTCTTTTGGTTACAGGTCCAGAAAGCTTCCTCCATCAGTGTCCCAACTTCGGAGGATGGTGTCGATTCGTTCCACGTAAAGGTACTGTGGAGATGTAGCGTTTCGGGTAGTAGTGCAACAATGTCCTCCCTCACAACATGCTTCCTCCCCGCCAAACTCATTGTTCGAGAAAGCTTCTCCCTCAACTCGTAAGTTTCATTGCCCCACGATATCCGCGCTACTATCCCAGCAACACGCAGGAGCTCAACATTCCATACACTGATGAATCGGTTATTCAAGTCAATAGACTCCCGCTCGACGGTAGGGATGATAGAGGGTGTACTGATATGAACATTCAGGCCGGTGGTTTGATTTGTTGTAAAGCCGATGAACACGCGTCCCTTGCCCTCGGTAGGAATGAACGTACCAAATATCGTGGGTGCCATAGAAGCTTTGTTGGATGAAGTCGAAGCTAATTGTTCATCGTATGATGCACTGAGAAGGGACACCGTTGTGGACTTGGGAGGAGGCTTTTTCGTGGCTCTCTCGAGCTCCGAGCTGAAGCTTGGGCTAACAAGAGTCCGCACGATGGCCTTATTGACATGCAGAAATATTGTAGCGTTAGAGCTCCCCAATAGATCTTCCTCCAAACTTTCCTGAATTTGCCTCTCCTCTTTAGCCGCTCTCTCCAAGGCTGCGCTGTTCGAGGCGCCAGGAGCCAGCCTGGAGAATAACCCACGCAAAGACTGATTCGACTGAGCTCCCTTGACTGTGGAACCCAAACCAACGCTCAAATTGTTCGAGACAGCTTTGGGCTTCCACTCAACCACTTTCAACCAATGTGCATCCAGCTGGACAGCTTCTTTGGTGACACCTGCTACATGCATCAGGCCTTCTCTTGTTTTCCTCTGCACCTCTTTCGGTATCTGCAGTTCCACGCTCGGAGCAACCTTCTTGCTTAATGTGATTATCCTCCACTCATCTAGCCACATCTCGATAGATTCGAGGCCAACAAATGTAAGACTGCTCGTCAGGAATTGACAAAGTGACAGTAAAGACGGGATTGGAGACGTGCGGTTGCGCATAGGAAGAACGAATGTCGTGTTACTAGTCTGGCCATTCGGCAAAGCCAAGCTCTTCGTGAACAAGGCATCCTTTTGCCAGTAGAACGCTAGAGCTTCTTTCCCCGAGGAAACGAACGGCTCTTCGCAGTCCGCAAAGACGCTGTAGAAGCCCACACCAAAAGCGCCAATCTTGGTCTCATCAGGGTTGCCTTCAGCGATCTTTTTCAGTCTGGACCAGTCCGTACCTTTGAACACCTCGCCGTTGTTCTCTACTATTATGGATTTTAACGTGTGATGTAATAGCACATGCTTCAATTGCGCTGATGAGCCCAAGCTCTGAGGAACTGGCACCGTCGGTGAGGGCGAAGTTTCGAGTTTGATAACAACTTTGGAGGCTGACGCGTCCGCAGCATTTTGGAGGAGTTCTCTAAGCGTAGTCCATTCTCCGGAGTAGCGGGCTAGGACTTTGTCTATTAGAGCGCGGGTATTTACCGTGACAGCCTCATCGTTGCCCGCACCCATAGTCTGCGCCCTCAACGCGTCATAGTCGAGCTTCGGCATCGTAGATAGGATCTTTCGTGATTGCTCCCTTAAGAGCCGCTCATGCCCTGGGATTAAGGCTACGTTTGGCTGAGTATTAGAGGTCCTTGTTCCTTGTAGAAGCTCTAGATCAGACAAAGAATACCCAAGTGCTGCAACATGAAAGTCAACACGAACGCCAGGACAATGCAAAAGCGAAGAGGGTGACAAGGTAGAGAGTGGTGAATACGTTACGGAAGTGGCGAGCCTGGCTGTCAACATAAGTGGAGTTGTGGCTTAACTCCGGTGTGGATATAACAAATGGCCGGTATCTCTATCAGCTGTCCCTTGCTCAAAACGGTCCTCCTGGATTGCAGACTTCCCTTCTCAATCCTCAAACGCCATGGTGCTGACTCTTGGAGAGACTCAATGATAGAGGTGTTTTCCCCTCTAGGATAGTAAAGGTCATGGACTCTCAATTGACCAGGCTACATTTCCTGCGTTTCTCAAGGGCTACTTCAAGACCCGCACAAGACCTAATGCAACATGAGCCTGGATCCGTTGTCTATCGTTGTCCCGGCGCGCATAAGAGTCTTACTGATTCCAGTCGGTAATGTCAGGCAGTCACGGTTTACCAGCTTTGTGGAGAGGTTGCAGCAAGTCAATGTGGTTCGACTGGGAGATGTCAGTCCCGACAGCAGGCCGCATAGAAGTAAGAGAAATCTTTGCTAGACTTCTGTGCCCGAAATTACTAGTTGATCCTTTCGATAGCCATGTTCTCTCCACTCGCATTTCCAGAAGGACGTATTCTCTACGATCTGTCGACCTCCCTTCCTCCGTCTTCCCACATGGCCTTAACACCATTCGAAGTTTACAGAGAGCCTTTAGTTGTGTTGGGGATAGCGGACGGACTTGAATATGCATCTGAACAATCACAAACGGACGGCCATGCACAAGAAAATGGAGCAGAATCAAGATTTGGACATGACCACAGAGACGAGTCTGGCTTTGGGTCCCTTTCAATTGATCTCAATAACCTGGGTCAAGAGTATCCCAGGGCTCTAGTGCATCAAGTCCTTATATTCGATCACGAAGAATCTTCACTTCCACAAGGGGTCTATCCCGTGCCGCCGCTGGCAAAATCTCGAACCACGACCGTCAAGACAGTCATGTGCGATATGACATCCCGCCTCCTAGCTGAAATGGCGCCGTATGCGAAATCACTCCAAGCTTTATCGTCCATAGACTCTCCCAGAATTTCTTCGCAACCGACTATTAACGGAGTTGCGTCTGCCTTACCACCACACATGGGTCATTTGTCCAGGGCCAGCTCCGGCGTTAGCTCAAGGTCATTGTCTCCTGCTGGTGAGAATTCGGACTCGAATCATCGTATGTCAATGCCTGCTCGTGTTACTTCAGAAAAGGGTTCGCGATACTCTGCTCCAGACAGTCGAGCCACGTCTCCTCTTGGCGGGAGAAACACACCACCACCAAGTACCAATGGAGAGACTGGGGTTTCTGCAGCCAAGTCACCACCAAGAGAGATAGGCACCGAAAGAGCAAGGGCGGAGAGTCGAGATAGAGCCTCTGCAAGCGGTTTCGGCGCCGGGAGTCTTGGCGAAAGGGAGAGGAATAGAGGCAGAGGCCGCATAGGTATTGTCATTGGTGCTATCTACTTATTGGCCGGACGGTGGCCTGATGCCGTGAAGGAACTGGTGCAGAGTGCTACAATCGCGAGAGCTAGCGGTGATTACCTGTGGCATGCAAAAGCTTTGGATTACATCTTGGTCTGTCTTTTGATGTTTGCTTGGGCAGGAATGGACTTTCGTGTAAGCTTCCACCAAATAGATCGAACCAATCTCTTTGAACACGACCTTTTCGTGTGACGTGAGGCTGAGGTGTCCAGATTCCCGATACCTTGTACCCAGGCTCTGAGAGACCTGGGTCGAGCTCATCGAAATCATCCAAGTACAAGCAATCTGACAACCTCGCTGAGATAGGTGGGAGAAAGTCATTTGACCCAGAGAGTCGCGCTGCATGTCTTCAATCCCTTGCTAGCCTTCTACCGGATCTGACTAACAACATTTTGAACCTCTACTCTCGGGCGTGGACTTTCACAGACGACAAGCTTCCCCCTCTCGCCTTCTCCCAGTCTGCCATCCGCTTTGCGAAGCTACTCAGTGTCGTTCATCTCTCGGCTGGCAGGCTAGATGACAGCGTTCTCCAACACTTAGTGCTTAATACAGAGCTATGTAAAGCAGAAACAGAGAGGCCAGATGTCGCAAATATTTCAACGAAGCCAGAGCTCGCCGCACTAGCATTTCGAGCATACCCATCACCTCTAGCAGATTCGTTGCTACCGATTGCAGATCATACAACGATTCTCGCGGGCATTGCCTCAGTCCTATCAGAGCTAGGCTACCATCGCAAGAAGGCTATCATACTGAAAGAACTCCTATCTACTCTTCTGCCTGCGCTTGTCCAAGCGCGAAAAGATGGTGCCGCTGAAATGGGCGTCCATCCTGCAGCGAGCCTTGCCTCTCTTAATGTATCGGTCCGAGCTACACCCTCTCAGAACAGTAGCAGTGCTAGTGATCACTCCGGACAAGGGTTGCGGCATTTTCTTTCGCTTCTCTGCCAAAGTTATGGCATTTTACCTCTTGAGCCTGTTGTTAGTTTCAAGCACGAGGGAGAAGATGAGCAGTCGACAACATCAAGTCCAAAACAGACCGAAGCAAAAGAAGCCTTCATTGCACGTGCAGTTCAGCAAGCGTCATTCAATGCCAGTGGTTCCCGGGAGCTGAAACTAGAAATCTTGAGATCTTGCATCAATATATGTGAGGCCTTGCCAGACCTTGAAGGCGCTATTCAATACTCTGCAGAGCTACTACGTACAGGGGGCAGTGGCATAGCCCCAGGACCGGACAGCAGTGATGGCTCACCAGACTTGCCAGTCGAAGAACAGGTACGGCTTGCCAACAACATCTCTCGGACTCTGAGTGCGGCGCGACATATCGGCCTCCAGCATCCAGAAGCAGATTATTGGGACGAATTCCTTGTAAGAGGCGTGGAAGTCGTAGAGACTAGTCGATCGAGGGCCCTGGTGCCACATGCCAAGTCGGAGCTGCAACTTGTTGAAACGATCGAAGCAAAGACGGAGAAGAACCCTTTCATATACAACCCCTTTTTGAAAAGCTCATCAATTGCAGCAGAGCCCCTGTTAGTGGCACAGGAAGAAGCATCCTTCCAAGTGACGGTTCAAAACCTTTACGAATTTGATGTTTTAGTAGAGCACATCAAGCTGCTGTCCCAAGGTGTGCCTCTGATATGCTCCCCAGAAGCTACATTGATAGGACCTTATAGGACGCAGACGCTTCTTCTCAGTGGTACTCCGCAAGCAGCCGGCTCGCTGTCTATCATTGGATGTCTTGCCAAGGTGAAAGGGTGCAGGGAGCGGATGTTCCCTACCTTTACCGAGCCGTGGGCGTTGAAGCCAGACAGCAAAAGCTGGCATGTTAGCCCGGCACAGAAGTTGCAATCAATTTCTACTGCCTCAAAAACCATCAAGAGCAAGAGTTCTCCCCCAAAAGGGCCTGCTGTCACCACACTTGCTTTAAGAGTCACTGGAGCACAGCCTGATATCATTTTAGAATCCATCTCATTGCCTCAATCTGCCATCATGCTCCTTGACGGGGAGACCAGGATCTTTACTATCTCACTCCAGAACACATCACAGACGACACCCGTGGACTTGTTACTCATATCCTTCAACGACTCGACAGCGTCACAGCTTCAGTCCGCCCTTGCTACTAAAGATATCTCGCCCGCTGAGCTCTATGAACTCGAGCATGCCTCTACACACAAGCAGTCCTTCCGCTGGCATCGCAAAGACAAAGATCGAGACCTCGTGATCGAGCCTGGTGGTGAAGCCACCTTTGAGATAGAGGTACTGGGAAAGCCTCAACTCACACATGCCACGATTCAAGTCGACTATGGCTTTCTTGGTACTCCAAAGACAGAGATTAATGATCAGTTCTACACCCGACAGCTCGTCATTCCCCTTACAGTCACCGTCAATGCTAGCGTGGGTCTCGTGCGCAACGATATTGTCCCTTTACCCAGTGACTATATGCAGAGGAACGAGCACGCAGCAAATGATCCAAAGGGCGCTCCATTCGAGATCAATAATCCGATTACCGTCAACAACCCATCTCCTCCATCTCGCGACCACTCCCATCCGCCATCATCTCCCGAATGCCTGCTCCTCCTCGACCTCCGCAACTCCTGGCCAAGCACACTTACCATATCCATTGAACTCCAATCTTCTAACACTACTTCAACCCCTTCAAACATGTCTACCAAGACTCACTCGCGCACAATCCACCCTGGCACAACGCACCGCGTCCCCCTCTTCCTCCCGCGCCTCTACCTCCCCAACGCGCACGACCCAATCCCCTGCCTCAACCCACGCAACGCGCGCCAATTCGTCGTCTCCTCCACCAAAAGCACGCCCGAAGCTGAGCGTGCTATGTGCGAAGCTTTCTGGTATCGCGAAGCGGTCCTTTCCCAACTCCACGTTACTTGGAAAGACGAAAGCACGGGAAGGAAAGGGAAGGTGGAGCTCAGAGGCTTGCGATTGACGGCGAAAATGGTTGCTGCGCTGAAGCTCGAGGACTTGGATATAAGCATGGCTGTGTCTGTCGCTGAACCAGACAACGGCTCTGCATCCATGCAGGTCAAACAGCTTAATCCGACGACCTTTGCCGTTCCTACGCAGACTTTCCTTTCGGTAACTACCACACTTCGCAACCGCTCCTCGTCTCCAATCCACCCGCTCCTCCGTCTCCAACCCAGCTTGGCAAATCAACCTCCAGGCATCGCGTTGGATCTGGAAAAGAGGTTACTGGTAAACGGTGTCTTACAGCGGGCCGTGGATGTGATTCCGCCTGGAGAGGAGGTGAGGGTGAGAACTGGGTTTGTGGTGCTGAGCAGGGGGAGGTACGAGTGGGGCGTTATGGTAGAGGAGGTGAGGAGTCTGGGTGCTGGCAAGGGTGTTTCTAAGGGGGATGGGAAGAGGGAGAGGGCTGCTACGGGGGAGAGAGTGCTGGAGGATGGGGGCAGGAGGGTGTGGTTTGGCGAGCAGCCTTGTACGGTTGTTGCTGAAGATGTGGTTGATGATGAGGATGGAGAGGAGGGAGAGGAACGTAAGGAGGGAGAGGAAGTTGAAGGCGATGTATGAGTCCTGGGCTCACCGCCCTTAATGCAGATAGACAATTGTCTTAGTATTTGCTGAAAGCGTATCTGTTTGTGAACTACAGCCCGGGCGAGAGGCAATACCCGAGGCACTAGTCCGCCGGAAATTAGCTCATACTAGGGCTTGTCTCGTGAAGTGAGGTTTGGTCCAAGGCAGTGAGCCAGCTTTGTATAGCGTTCACCCGCCAAATATCCCTTATGATCTTGCAGCTCAACCTCACTTGGCCCCGCAGACGCCACCGTCTGTAGGTACGTAACCCTGCCATGACCGTGTACCCCTGTCGTTCATACCCTTAGCGTGTTATTATAGATATATAATGGCTGGCTGTTTCCTCCCTTTTTCTTTTCTTTTACCTTTACTACCTTCACGTCCATTTATCTTTGCCCCGTTCTTGCACTATTTGCAAGGTCTTCTACCCGCTTTACCGCTCCGTTCATTGGCTCGTAGCCCTCACAAAAGCATAAACAAAGCTTCATATCTTGTCCGTAAGTCATTATTCCCAGTCTCCTTCCCCCTACTCCGACACATTGCAATGGTTGCTTACCCGGAGAAATAGCTGCAGTAATGGCTTGCAACCGCTCCAGTGCAGGCATTGACGGGGAATCTTCCCTTGCTGTCGTTCTTTATCGCCCAGGTCTGGCTGTTAACAGCCACAACAACGGGGATTCAACCCGTGCTGCTGTAAGTTTCAGGGGAACAGAAACCAACATAATTGCTCAATCCAACGTTCCTCTCCCTTCTAACAACGATGTTTGCTGGGTTACTTATCTTTGCAAATGAACAGACCAACGGCATCTTCCCCTTCAACAGGCTTCCTGTTGAACTCCAGGACAAGATAACTGGGTTCGCCATGTCGGCAACAGACCATGAGATTAGCCTTCCATGTCTCACCAATGCCGCCTATAAGCCTAATATCGCTGTCGGTCTGCTCCTCGTAAAGTGAGTTACGAAACTGTCTGAGTGTCTGAAATCCCGTTAATGAGTGAATTCCAGTCACCGCATTTATCACGAATCTCACTTCCAGCTTCGAAAACGAAACATCTTTGTCTTTCGCAATTTCGGCTACGACCTAAAGATCATAGCATCAAGTATTGGGCCGCTCAAATGCCGTTCTGGAGCTTGTGGACACCGTCCACTTCATTCGATACTTACAAACGTGGTCTTCGATCTAGGGGATAAGGAATTACCTAATTGTGCGTACGACAGAGTCGACGCCTTTGGATGCGCCCTTCGGAACCTCCGCTCCCCAATCACCGTCAACTCACTACACCTCAGACTCGCCTATTACACCTTCGCAAACAGTACTCAGCTTTCAGATCTTGCTTCCGCGTTGAGTAAGATCAAAGTCCAGGAGAAACTCATCATTACTGGCGACGAGGGAGTCCTGGACATGAGCTTTGGAGAGTTGCCCAGCAAGCTTGGTATGGGTACGATGCCAGTATATTCGCGATTCGAGGCCTACCACCCTGAGATACAGTATTCGCCGGGCTCCTTTCTCCATCAATACACACCAGAAAAGCAAGTCGGCGAAGATACAGAGTCTGAGGTCAAACGTCTTGCCGCTTTTCAGACACCTCTGTCATAGGCAGAAGAGATATTGGTGGAAATGTTACTGGATAGCCGGGCCACCTGGACGCTTAGGTCCAAGATGTTAGGGTTTGCAGGACTTCTTTCCTGGTCAATGTCATTTGTTTCAGGGATGTTAGCCAGGATATTGGCCATGGTCATATGTCATGCTTGGTGCGTGAGGTTGACTCTAATAACGACCACACTAATGTTTCGGCGTTCTCTGGCGTGACAGGCGGTCACAGACATTTCATCACAAGATCCACTATATCATAGAACACTTCTCGCCTAGCTTCAAACTTGCTCAAACCCAATCCAACCAACACAGTCCTCTTCTCTTCCGGGTTCCTCGTGATAATCGCCGTAGCGATCTGCGTAGCGTACAGCTGACCCACCGTCTCCCTCTCAGACGTAGATCCTCCCAACAGTGTCTTTGGCGATAGATGAGGCATTGGCAAGAGCGCATCTTCATCATTGCCAGAAGGCATGTACTGATCTGCAAAGTTTGGATTAGGTGAGTCTAGAGGCACGTGGATCTAGGGAACGGTCAGGATTATAGATCGCTACAAAGACACGTCTAAGGCTATACCCATTGTGCGAGCCGTCCATCTTGTGTGATTGTTATCATGATCTTGTCGGAAAAGACTGTGGATGTGACATCAGTGTCTATGCCATCTATGGTGCTGGCTGCTTGCTTGGTGGTGGCTGGGTAGGACGGGGCAATGCTGGGGAGCTGAGGCGAGTCTGGTGCCATTGGAAGCGGCATTGCGGCAGCAGCGGTGTCTGATCGCTTTTGGGAAGTTCGATTAGTGTTTACATCGGCTTGAGATGGAAATTCAATTACAGAGGTGTGGTGTGGAACGGAAGACGTGGAAAGAAGGTTGAAAGGTTCTCTAAATCTTAAAATTGTTCTCGGTAAATATCGCCAGCGTGTTGTGTGCGGTTTCTCTCAAATTTTGTTCCATACATGGGGGTGAATATGATCCTGATGAAAGTATCTCTCTCCGAGATACGGTCTGAATAGGAGGCAAAAGGATCTCAGGACGAAGACTGAAGAAACATGAGAAAGACGGCCTTTTCAATAGACTAGCTACCATAGAGCACAGCTTCCCTGTCTCGAGATCGACCTCAAAACACTTAATCCAAAGATTCGATGCTCGCAAGAGCTGGAACCAAAGACAATACCACAGATAACGCCTAGAGTAGCCTATGCGACTGCCATGTTACACGTAGCCTCTCAAGCGCTTGGATCTCCCAACAGCCATCTATTAATATATCAATAGTAGCTACCATCTGGGCTCTACGCCAAAATCTCTGTACCGCAATATACCCACCATAAACAATTTCCGCAGCCAATCAGAGTGACTTCAGCGCTGGAAGAGTGGCGATAGTTTGATAAAACCGGACTAGCTTGTGTGTCCATACCAATTCGAGATTTGATGTCGAAGAAACTTTGGGCGAATCTAAAACCTGTACGTTACCCCATCCTATAGCCAGGATGCCCAAATTTGTTCCACGACAGCGTAAGCACAAAGTAAGGAAAAGGTTAGAGCAAGGTGGCGACGACGTGGAGGTTCGAATTAGCAATGATAGCAATGCGGCGGAGATTCTTCCTGCTACTGTCACAGAAAAGGAGAAGAAAAGGCAGGACCTGAAAAATGCATTACGAGTGCAACAGTCAAAAGTATCCAGCAAGAAGCAGAAAAGACTCGACAAATACATCGTGCGTAGCATTCCTCTTTAGATAAGCCAGGACTGACACAGCACATCCAGGACAAAAAATTGAGAAAGGAAGAAAACCTCGACCTGATCAAGAAATTGGCAAACGCAAAAGTCGACACTTCTTTGCTACGTAGCTCTCGGAGTCTGGGTGGGGCGCCAGCCAAGCGTGAGGTTCTTCTGCAAGCTTTGAAGGAGACCGAAGCAGGCGTGAACGTTGAAAAAAACCATGGCTTATTGTTCGAAGATCAGGATGATCAAAGCGATGAATCTGAGGTATCGGATATTCAAGAGCCTACAGCAACTCATCTCTTTCCACTCGAAGCTCCTGCAAGGCCAGCATTTGGCAGTGGTTTGAAACGACCATTGGAGAACGGTGTTGATGGCAAGCCGGTCATTAAAAAGCGTAAGCGTCTGAAGAAGACCAAACCTCTCTATAAGGCAGCGATCGACCTTCCGTGGGAGGGATTTAGTTCAGATAATGATTCAGACGCCTCTTCTCACAGTCTGTCCTCCCCCACAGCATCGATGGGATCGCAAACGGATTCAGAGGAGGAGCATTCTGCAGATTCTGATGAGTTACCAAGGACTAGTGACTCTGAAGTGACTACCGATAACAGCGGCAATGACGACTACGACCCCGAAGAGCGCAAAGAACGCTCTTCTGCATTCAAAGCGTGGGCTACAAGTCAAGTCAATGAAGCTTTAGGCTTCAAGCCTACTGCAGATATGTCCACTACTTTCCAAGATGCTATTACCAATGAGCAAGCAATCCATGTGCCCAGAGCACCGGAGCAGGATCCTTTACCGCCAGAACTAGAGGTGACAAACAGCGCACCAGAGCGCAAAGCGTTTAGCGTGAAGGTAGAACGGCCACTCGACGTACAAGAAGCTCGCTTAGGTCTACCAGTGGTCGGAGAGGAGCAGAAGATTATGGAGGCCATCTACAACAATCCCACGGTCGTCATTTGGGGAGCAACAGGATCTGGAAAGACTACTCAAGTGCCCCAATTCCTGTATGAAGCTGGCTTTGGCAGCCCTGACAGTCCAAACCCCGGAATGATAGGTGTCACCCAACCTCGAAGGGTCGCCGCTGTCAGCATGGCAAAACGAGTTGGTGACGAGCTTGGTGGAATGGGAGAAAAGGTTTCCTACCAAATTCGCTTCGATAGTTCGGTCAGTAGTAAGACGGCTATTAAATTCATGACTGATGGAATCCTGATCCGAGAGATTGCGAATGACTTTGCTCTACTCAAGTATTCTGTCATCATCATTGACGAAGCACACGAGCGCAGCGCTAACACTGATATCTTGATTGGGATGGTGAGTAGGATTGTTGATCTGCGGGCTACGATGAGTAAGGAGGACGAAAAGATCAAGCCATTGAAGCTCGTTATCATGTCTGCCACTTTAAGAGTTACAGACTTTTTAGGAAATCCGAATCTCTTTCGCAACAGTACTCCTCCATTAATACAGGCCGAAGGACGACAATACCCTGTTACTATACACTTTGCACGTAGGACGCAGAGAGACTATCTTGAAGAAGCATTTGAAAAAGTATGCAAAGGTCACAGGAAACTTCCGCCAGGGGGGATTCTTGTCTTCCTAACAGGTCAGAATGAGATTACTGCCCTATCCAAGCGTCTCAACAAGACTCTCGCAAACTTGCAAAGAGACCAATCTAATGATCTTAAGGTACGGATCTCTGCAAGTGAGGTGCCTCTCGAGTCGGAAGATCTCGAGTTAGGGAACGACGCTGCGGGGTTTGACGATTTGGAGGATGATGAAGAGAGCGATGGAGATCCGTTCGATAATGAAGACGATCAAGATTTCGTGGTTGAAGATTCCACGCCAGCATCATCAAACGTCCATATCCTCCCACTCTACTCTCAGCTACAGACGAAGGATCAACTGCGTGTCTTCGAACCACCGCCTGAGAATTCTAGACTTATCGTACTAGCCACCAACGTGGCAGAAACGAGTTTAACAATCCCAGGAATACGCTACGTTTTCGATTGTGGTCGGGCGAAAGAGAAGAAGTATGATCGCTTGACTGGCGTTCAAATTTTCGAAGTTGGTTGGATCAGCAAAGCGAGTGCCAGTCAGCGTGCAGGACGTGCCGGAAGAACAGGGCCCGGACATTGCTACAGGCTCTACTCCTCAGCCGTCTACGAGCGAGACTTTGAAGAGCATACAGAGCCAGAGATACTGCGAATGCCGGTGGAGGGGGTGGTGCTACAGCTAAAGAGTATGGACTTGCAGCATGTAGTGAACTTCCCGTTCCCAACGCCTCCAGATCGACAGAGTCTCGTAAAAGCCGAAAAGCTGCTTACGTATCTGGGAGCTGTCTCTAGTGATGGCAAGATCACTTCTGTTGGACGTGAGCTTTCCAACTATCCGCTTTCGCCACGCTTCTCTAAGATGCTTACAATCGGCCACCAACACGGTTGCATGCCCTACACCGTCGCTCTCGTCTCAGCGCTGGCAAGCCTTGAAATGTTCATTCCAGAAAATCAGCTTAACCTTTCTTCACCCCCCCAGCCAGACTTCCACACCATCGAAGACCGTCTGGCAGAGGAAGCCCGAACCCAGCTAAAAAGCGCTTACAATCATGCCCACCACCTTCTCAGCCGCCACTCCTCAAGTTCTGATGCACTGAAAGGACTTACCGCTCTCTGTGCTTACGCACACGCTCCCTCGAAAGACGACTTTTGCAGGGATATGTTCCTCTCCCCCAAAGCCCTCAGCGAAGCTAGTAACCTCTGCTCCCAACTCATGAGCATCGTCCGCAACAACAATCCTACCCTTATTGCGACCAATGCATCTCTCAAGCTCCCATCCCCCTCCAAGACCCAAATTGCAGCTCTCCAGCAATTCACCGCCGCAGCGTTCATCGATCAAATCGCCATTCTCGCCTCCGCATCACCTTCACCACCTGACCTCCCTCGTAAACCGACCCGAGCTATCGATGTTCCCTATCTCCCTCTCTTTCCCATCAACACGAAGCGAAGGCCAGACACCGACATCGTCGACATAGCAGTCTTCATACATCCTTCCTCTGTCCTCGCCCACCTCGCGACAAAAGATCTGCCCACCTATATCATCTACAGCCACCTCCAGCGCGGCACACCCGCCACCATTGAAGGAACTAAAAAGCCAAGGACGAGGATGCGTGCGCTTACTGCTGTGACGGCGAAGCAGGTTGCGGGATTGGCTAAGGGGAACCCATTGTTGGTATATGGGAAGCCGATTGGGAAGATTGAGGAAGGAGAGGGTAAGACGAGGACGTGCTGGGTCGTACCTTCGCTTGTCGGCGAGAAGGGAAGCATGGGGTGGCCGTTGCCGGCGCAGAAAGTGGTTCAGAAAAGAGATGGGAAAGGGGAGTGGGTGGTTGAGAAGGTGATTGGATGATTGCAGTTGGTTTCGAGCCAGAAAATGTACAAAGAGAAAGTATTCTCATATTTATAAAGTACAATGGCTTTGCGATGCAGCAACGAGCATAATGCCCGCTGAAGGCTCCCAAAGAAAAAGGCCCATCTAAGCTCCTCCGTCTTAACATATCCAACACCAAACAAAGCTTCATACCTCATATCTCATTCTCCATTGGTAGGTATCCCGCCCACCAATCCCCCTACGAAATCACAACTTATGCCGTTTCTCCCCACTGGCAATCTTGCGAAACTCCTCCTGAGGAACCCCAGCAGCAAACCGTTCCAACCCCCCCAACACCTCCGCCACATTCTGCGAGTCTAAACCCTGCCGCTCCGGCCTCCGAATCAGCTCCTTAACCTTCACCAAACTCTCGCTGCTCAAATGGCTCCCCAGCCGCTCCTGCACCTCCTTCATCACCTCAGCCAAGAACCTCTCATGCTCATCTTTGCCCGTGTCGAAAATCTTGTTCACGAATCCCGTCTGTAACAATTCCTCGGCGCTGATCCGCTTGCTCATAATCAGCGCCTCGTTCGCCTTGCTGATGCCCAGGCGCCGCACAAACGCATAGCTGGCCACGCCCTCCGCTACCAGTCCGAGCGATGTAAAGGGCGTAAGCAGAAACGTGTGCGGCGTGCAGTATATGAAATCCGAATGCGCGATCAGCGCCGCGGAGAGACCTACGACGGGCCCGTTGAGCGCCGCGACGAGGATCTTCGGGTGCGTGTAGAAGGCGTTTGCGACGTCCAGGTTGTTGGAGACGAAATTGCGCAGGCTCGCGCGGCGGATGTCGTTGGCGTCGTCGTTGTCGGGCCCGGGACGGACCGAGACGTCGGCGCCGGCGGAGAAGTAGCGGCCTGTGCCTGTGAGGAGGGTGATGAAGATGTCGTTGCGGGTGGATATTTCGCGCAGAAGGCAGGCGAGGCGGTAGTAGAGGTCTTGGGTTAGGGCGCCGAGTTTTTCGGGGATGTTGATTGTGATACGGGCGATTTTTCCGTCGGTGTCTAGGGTGAGGCGGGGGTCTGGTGGGAGAGGCATGGTTGGGATGCGGGGAGGGGGTGGGATGTTGCGCTTTTGATGCCCTGAAGTTTAGAAGCGGTTGGGTGCTGGGTTGTGGATACTAATCAGGGAGGAACTGGTAGAGATCCATTGAAGCGTAGGTGCATCGTTCTGCTTATCGCAATGGACCGCTGCGCAGTAGATGTTGTTGTTCAACAAATCTGGGGAAGCTGTTTGCCGAGGTTTAGATGTCAGCCTTATATATTTACGGCATCTAGTGAGGCATTATCTCGGACAAACATTGGAACTTCTTAACAGAGCCTTCAGGTCATTCAGCACAATGGCTACAAGACACCTATATTCGCTCTCGAAAGCCGCAAGATGTTCCTATTGGAGACTTCCTCCAACCCTTGCAACCCACCACTCCGGCGGCACCAATCTGGAGATCTTCAAAGTACGTTTCTGCACCAACACCCCCCTTTCCCCCCATCCTTCTTCGCACCATCCCACCTTAGTGAGTACTAAAACCTCTCCGTCCAGTTCGGCATGTACATCATGTTCCCCATCGGCTGGATGTACTACTTCGGCGTGAACCTCGACACGCGCTTCTCGGTCCCTGACTTCTGGCCCGAGCCGGGATCGACACATAAGATTCCCTTTGAGAAGGAGGAACTGAAGGAGCTGTCTGAGAAGTTGAAAGCGGATAGGTTGGCGAAGAGGAGGAGGAGGTTGGAGAGGGAGAAGGGGATGGGGAGTGGGGAGGGGGAGAACGAGGGACCGGGCGGGGTGGAGGATGAGCGGGGACAGCAGGTGGGGGTGGTGGAGAAGAGGACGCTGGTTAAGGAGTCGAGGGGGACTTTTGGGGTTGGGTCGATTGAGAGGTGGGCGCGGGGGAAGTGGAGGGATTGAGGGTGAGAATGGTGTATTGATTGGGATATGAGGTGCATTGGTTCGTTTTCTGTGGCATAGCATGTGGCGCTAGTTGGCTTGATATGCGATGCCTCGCCTCCCTGGAGATCTTCTGAAGACCTTCTCAAACAAGCCATGGGCAGGTATGTTTTTTTGCGGTGGGGTACTGCAAGACAGCACGCCCACAGCTGTTCAAAATCCTTGGGAGAGGAGGCACAGGAAGCTTTCCTCTCCATCATAAAATTAAACGCCTCAATACCGTCCGCACTGCCACGCCTTTCCGACGCCAGACTCCTCTATGCCCACTTGACGCTTCCCCAAAATCAGTCAGTGTCACCTATCTTCCTGTTTCACGCCTAAGCCGTCTCTCAGCCTCTCCTCTTGTTTCTTCCAATGCGATCCTTCTTCGTAGTTCGCACTTATTCCCAACGCTTTCCTTAACTTCTCACTCTCTTCCATCTTCGCCTGTGCCAGCTCGTGCACCTGATGCGGCTTGAATTGTCCTTTGCGATCTGACTTCGCGTCGGGGGAGGATGAGGATGTAAGTTTCTGGCGTAGAGCAGAGGTTTGGAGCTCAATTTCTTCTTCATCCACACTGCACATGAGGAATTAGTCAGGGAAGACTCTTCGAACGCAGCATACAGCTGTACTCCAACAACGGCGTGTACGTTCTAGGAGTACGGGAGTAAAGGGCAGACATACCCTTCGTCCTCAAGCTTATCCTTCAGGTCAAACACCTTGACCTCGACCTCTCGCAATCTATCATGATCTAATATTTCCTTGTCAGGCTTTCGTTGCCGGTGCTTCAAGGAGTCGTAGTCCTTGGGGTATGGCGCAAAGTTGTCCCGAGGTTTAAGATGGGAGAGATTGCGTTGGACGTAGCCTGAGGTACCAGAGCCTCTAGGAGTTGTGAGGCCAACGTTGGAGGACATAATAAATATCTGGCAGCAAGAAATGAACAGGAGGAAAGGACTAGGTGTGATGGAGTGCAGCGTTCTGTAAGAAGTCGAGATCAATTGTCGGACTGTGGAGAGATCCCTGCAGACTTGGCGCTGCCATAGCGGGAGATCAGCGGAGCTAAGATTGCGAGCAGATCGCAATCATGAAAACCGTCATATACATAGAAGTACTTGGTACTCACATTTCGAGGCTGTTTACGTTTGATGTCCCCAGAACTATCGAAATCGGATCCCCACCATGCCTATCGCAAATGCAGATATTCTGGAAAGGTCACCATCTTCAGATACAGTGACTGAACCGTTGAGCATGCTACCCTTCCCACCTGTCACCAGGTCTCACGTCCTCAACTGCTCATATCATTCCTGGTACCCAAGGTATGGACTCAGCTACATGCCTTGAGCGCACACGCTGATTCGAGCTGATATCGCTCCCTGACTCCCAAAGCCCGCCTCATCCCCCTCTCCGCCCCGTTCCTATCTTACCTCCGCGCCGACGGCATCATTCTTCCTCCAGAAGACATTCCCTCAACTCCCGACTCCGATACAGACGATGAAAGAGAGCAAGAAGACGAAGCCGCCAACCCCTCAGAAGCTTGGCTCGACATACATGAAAACATCAAATCAACTATTTCCGCACTCGGTGGCTCTGTAATGCCCAAGCTCAACTGGTCTGCTCCTAAAGATGCGACATGGATATCAGCAACAAACAGTATGGCATGTACGACGCCGAATGATGTTTACCTGCTGTTAAAGAGCTCGGATTTTATCACCCATGATTTAGAGCAGGTTTTCGATGATTGTGAGGACGAAAGCGAGGATGAGAATGACACCGCGAAAGCGGACGAGGAGGCCTCCGTGGACAAATCTCTCTCCAACGTTCCTTACAACCTCGTCCTGCGAAAGACGATACCAGCATTCAACCCTGCGCTGGAGATCAGATGCTTTGTGCGGTCGAGACATTTGCTTTGTATGTGCCAGCGGGATCTTAATCATTTCGACTTCCTGCCGCGTCTAATACCAAAGCTGCGCTCTCTGATCCGAGATTTCTTTGAGAAAAATCTGAAGCGGAGCTTTCCAGAGGAAAGTTTTGTGTTTGACGTCTATGTTCCACCACCACATGATCGGGTCTGGCTGATCGATGTCAACCCGTGGGCACAGCGTACAGATCCCCTGCTTTTCTCCTGGATGGAAATACTCAACATGAGGGGCGAAGAGCAAAACGTTGCAGACGATTCACAAGACGGGGTCCTCAGACTATCGCTCAATGGCAGGGGTTCAATGAGTCTCGGGTCAGATCTAGACGATGAGCAAGACGAGGACGAAGAAGACGAGGAATCAGAAGATGATGAAGATGTCTTTACGCCGGAGTTCCGCCTGGTGAATCGGGACGACCCAGAAGCGTATAATTTCAACACCCCGCAGTACAGTGCACATAAGCTGCCGAAAGATGTGGTAGACGCAAGTGCGGACGGAGAAGCTGGGTTGAGGGAATTCATGGGTACGTGGAGGGAAATTGTTGCGAGACAGGAGAAAGAAGACCAGGAAGAAAAGGGCAGTGGGTCAATAGATGGAACCTAGAATTGCAATTTCATGCCTGCTTGATATACCACCCCACTGCCAAATAAATCCAGACGAAAGCTACAGGGGCTTCTGAGTAAGTTGAATTTGATATTACGCTGAAGAGCATGGCTCGGGGAACGGCTTCCTGGGAGGACTGTACTCTCTAGTCCAGTCTGAGTTTCAATGTTGCTCTTGTTAGCGATACATATACCCTGGGTACCTAGAATATGCAATATTAGGTTTCGAGATTCCAGCGTTATTTGATCTATCATTTCAATACTCTTACAAATCTCGACACGGTGCCAATCAGACGTAGGCAGTTTTGGTGATGCATGCCCTAGCCCTAACATCGTTTGTCCCATACCTGTAGCCCTAAGAGAGCCATTTGCGGAATACCGGCCACCAGCACGAAGCTCTTCCTCCCTTCCATGCTCCTCCCTCCTCAAAGATCAAGCCTTTCCAAATCGCATCTTGACTGCAAAAGGTCATGTGATGGCAGAGTGCAGGAATTGCTTCGCTTTTGCATTGGAGTATGGCCCGATCGAGCACCGAAAGCAGAGAGCCCATCTTTACTCCGATAGCACAGCATGGCCCGGCCACTGCCTCCTCCGAGTACAAAGATATCACGAGTCAATACAATGATAGCAAAGACCGGGCACAGCCCGACATTGATATCCAAGCAATAAACAGGACGAAGGAAATCCAATTCAAAGCCTCTCATTTTCTGTTAATAGGATTCTTCTTTTGGATACTGTACGTCGTGTCTAGCGCGTGGGTTAAGGCCTGCTAACATTTCTAGTCTACTCCATGCCATTGGAATCTACTTCTTCACCAAAGGCTTCCTTCTCACACGCCTCGTGCTTGACTACAAATCAGAATGCGCCGCTCCCCCGTTCGATCTAGGGAGACAAAGTCCGAGAACCTACACGGATGGATGCTGGCATCCAAAGGTCTTCGATAAGGCAGTAATAATAGTAATTGATGCTCTTCGCTACGATTTTACCGTTCCATTTTCTGGAGAACCACATCACTTCCATAATGCTCTTACAGTTTTGGACCAGACGGCAAGGCAAAGCCCTGGGAATGCCTTCCTCCTACCGTTCATAGCGGATCCTCCGACTTCGACACTACAGAGGCTGAAAGGCCTCACAACAGGAACTCTGCCCACGTTCATTGACATAGGATCTAACTTTGCTGGGACGGCTATTGAGGAGGACAATGTGGTGGGACAGCTGCGGAACGCAGGCAAGACGTTGGTCCATTTGGGTGATGATACCTGGCACTCGCTATTTCCAGGCTACTTCAATGCTAACCTTACGCATGCGTACGACTCGTTCAACGTCTGGGATTTGTTCACTGTCGATAGTGGGGTGACTGAGCATCTGATACCTTTGTTGAGCGCGGAGAACACGGAAAAGTGGGATGTACTGTTCGGCCATTATCTTGGAGTCGACCATGCCGGACATCGATATGGCCCCGATCATCCGGCGACGAACTCTAAATTGAAAGAAATGGACGATGTGCTTAGAAAGGTCATTGCTCTTCTGGACGACAACACCTTGCTGGTAGTGATGGGTGATCATGGGATGGATATCAAGGGGGACCATGGTGGAGAATCTGACGACGAGGTGGAAGCTGCGCTGTGGATGTACTCGAAGAAGGCTGTCTTTGGTAGGGGTCATAATGGAAAGATGGAGCCACCTGCGACAGCCAAAGAGCGTCCTGTGGGACAGATTGATTTCGTGCCAACACTCTCCCTTCTTCTGGGTATGCCAATACCTTTCAATAACCTCGGGGCTCCCATTGCGGAAGCCTTTGTGGGCCCCAGAAAGCCTGATTGGCAAAAATTAGCATCTGTGAACGCGCTGGCAAGTGCTCAAATTAACAGATATCAGCATGAATATTCCCGTTCCAGAGGATTGGCAGAAGACGTCTTTTCCGTACCTCAAGGGTACTGGGCGGAGGGACTCCAGTCTTGGAAAGAGGCCGTTCAATATAAAGGAGAAGGCGACTTTTACGCTACCGCCTTCGAGAGGTTATCGCTGTATCAGCAAGAGACTTTACGCATATGTCGAAGCCTCTGGGCTACATTCAACATCCCGAGTATGCTACAAGGAATATTTATTCTGGCCAGCGCTGTGGCCATTGTGGCGGTTTTTGCACGGTCATCTGGACCGTCGGCCGCCGAAGTGTTACCAGTCTTTTTGTCGCATATGACAATCCTTGGATTTATCGGCGGTGCGGGCGTTCTACTGTGTGCAACACTTCTGCCTGGCATAGTTGCGAAAGATACCTCTTTGCTTGGCCTTGCAGCTGGCGCTATCGGCGGCTTTGGCTGGGTCTTCCTTGAGCTACAGAAAGGTTTTCCCCATCCTTTCCCACGATCCTTGTGGGGCTGGCTTGCAGTTGTCTTCACGTTGAGTCAGTCCGTCGGCTTCGCTTCCAACTCATACACCATCTGGGAAGACGAGATCATGCTTTGCTTCCTCGGCACCTTCGCATTTGCTGCTTTTGCTTCGTCGATCCGCCAGGAATTTTTCATTGAACGCATACTTGGCATTTCCCAAGCCGCCGCATTCCAAATTTTGAGTCGTTTGGCTTCGCTCTCGAGGCTCTGTCGCGAAGAGCAAATGCCGTATTGTAGGTCCACATACTACGCTTCAACCAACTCATCTACATCAGCTCCGTGGCAGCTGCTCATACCACTCATCACAGCGATCCTGTTACCCATTGTTATCAAGACCTACTATCAGGGGACACGGTCATACCAAGGACCCGCGACGCTGTGGGTGGGGTTTGCCTTGAGGATGGGCCTGCTCGGATCTGCCATTTTTTGGGTACTTGACGCAGCAGACGATAATGCATGGCTGAGAATGAGTCAAAACAGTCTTAAGATGATAAAGATCGTCCTGGCTCGGCTGCTACTCGGCTCGGCCTTCGCAGTCGGTACTACAACCTTTGTGTACGGGAACCCTTGCATCAAGGTTGAAGTGACACCAGAAGCCAAAGCCGACACCGATGATGGCGTGGTTACAAAGCCAAAGTCGGTAAAAGTGTTTGGGTACGCCAACGTGCATGGAACGCGGTATTTCCTGCTGGTCACCAATTGGCTTTTGGCCATCTTCTTACTTCAAAAGCCAATGGGAGGAGGTGCAATTGGCATCTTGGCCGTCCAGATTCTCGCTCTCCTCGAAATCATTGACACCAACGACCTTTCCCAAAGCGCCATTGGCCCCGTCGTCTTAGGTTTACTCGGAAGCTTTCACTTCTTCAAGACAGGCCATCAAGCGACACTCTCAAGTATACAGTGGGAATCGGCATTTGTCGCTCTGAGGACAGTGACCTATCCGTGGTCGCCAATGCTAGTTGTGCTTAATTCATTCGGTGCCCAAATACTAACTACTGTAGCAGTGCCCTTGATTGCCTTGTGGAAGCAGCCTCCGAAGAAGCCGAGGCTGCTTAGCGACGTGGCCAAAGCATTGGCTACTCTGCTTTTGTATTATGCCGTGATCAACTTGGCGACTACAATGTGGGCTGGCTGGCTGAGGAGGCATCTAATGTTATATAGGATTTTTAGTCCGCGGTTCATGACCGCGGCGGCTGTGCTTATAACGGTGGATTTGGTCGGCATTTTTGTTGCTATTGCAAGTTTGAGGTGGAACTTTGCTAGCATTGCGGAGGTGTTTGGATGGAGTTGAAAATCGTTGTTCTTTTCTCTGATGTATGATACCTCCTTTGCATGACTTCAATTGTACATAGACTCCGTTTGCTTGCTCTATACCACCATTATTAAGCCTTAGCTGCATTTGAACTCGTCTCATATATAAAGTCCAGGCCATAAAGAGGTAGCTCTAAATGAATGTAGTTCGATATTCATACCACAATTTGGGTAGGTGTAAGCGAGACACCGAACTTCACGCCCTCTCTTCCGCCAGAATGTAACACCAACGACAGTCTTTACCCTATGCACAAACGATGGCAGCGGAAGCGCCAGATCCCAAGACCTTCGGGTCATGGGAGGAAGCTTTCCAGTATCCAATTCCCGCAGTGCGCGGCATGGAGAAACAGCTGCGCAGAGACATTGATTCAAATCGTGAAAAGCTAAGGACACTCGTTGGGTATGGGCTCACTTCAAGCGATCTGGCTTACACTATGCCTGTATATGATCCAACTGCTAATATTATGGTACCCATGCAGCGCAAGCTATCGTGACCTCCTAGGCACCGCGGAATCGATTATTGAAATGGGCGTCCAGATGGAGGAGGTGGAGAATTATATGGGAGAGATCGGCAAGCGATGCAATACTAGGATCTTGGACAAGAAGGCTTCAAATCTACGGACATGGACTGAAGAGGTTGGGGCTCCAAGTACGAATGCCTCGGAGAAATCCAGAGACCTCTGGAGGGGATGCTTACGAGTTTTCTGGCAGACAGTGCACGCTACTCCTTTGCATCCCAATTGGTTGTCCTCCGCAGCTGCCCGGATGTCATATCTAGGCTTCTGAAGAGTGGAGGATCGGTGCTGCTGGCCGCCAAGGTTCTAGTGATCTCAAGGCTGCTGCATACGAAGCTCTCCCAGCGCCTGAATCCGCCGCCATACCTGGATGATTTGAGAAACCGCTTGGCAAGTCTACGTCGGAGACTGTTGGGTCGGATTGACCGACGGTTCAAGAGCTTGGAATTATCGAGAGATGTACTGGTGGAAGCAATGTGCGCGTTTTCGCTGGCTACGAGTTCCTCACCTAAGGATGTCGTCCGTCATTACCATCACATGAGACTGGAGGCTATGTCGGAGGATATGGGTCAGGGTGGTGATGGGCATGACAGTATGCTAATGACATTAAGGATATACGTAAAGACGTTGAGGGACACCCAGGCAGTCATACCTGTGCAACTGGCACACGCACTGGAAAGATTAAAGTCGGTCTCGTTGTTCAAAAGTCAGGATGTGTACTCACTAATCGACCTCAACCTGGATGTTCACGAGCGATGGATAGGTGATGATATCAGGACATTCACACCTTACATACGGCATGATGATTTGACCAAAGCTGAAGCAGATCGTTCACTCAAAGAATGGGCAAAGACCGCATTTGGCTCTTTTCTCGCTGGGCTACGGAACAGGATAGAGGACGTCGAAGATCCTGGGAGACTGATAGATTTGCGGAGACAAGTCTTCGATCTCTGGTTGTCAAATCATCCGCATTCGACAGGGGTCGATTCAGCGGAGACGCTTGATGGTCTCCGCGATGTCTTTAACCTTCAATCTATGCGTCTTATACAAATCCGAGCTTCTAAGCTGGCTTGGGTAGGCTCAGTTGTTGAAAATGTTTTGCGGGACTGGCAACCTGGCGTATCTGATTTTACTCCATCTTTATGGGATTCTTCGATGACTTCCATGGAATTCGAGGATGGAGGCAAACCGTTCCGAGAGAGGCTTGCGACTCGATTCACAAGCAAAAACGAGGCCCTCAACAGAGTGTCTCTAGAGTACACGTCTTTCCTTGAAAGCATCGAAAGTCTCGAAGAAATGATCAAGAAGCTACGAGAGGCTAGATGGGCTGACGACGTCGATGACATGGATAATGAAGATGACCTGTTAGACAACAAACAAGTTCTGCTCAGTGAGGACGATCCAAGATTATTGCAAGAAGAGCTTAATAGTGCCCTCCATGAGGCTTATACTGAATTGCAAGCCATGCTTTACAAGCTGACTGACGAAACTGAGATCTCTCTCAGCGGCCAGCAAGCTGCATACTTAATCCGGGTATGGAGGGAACTACGGCAACATCTACCCAAAAGTTACCAAAACACCAAACTTGGGAAAAATTCGATACCTAGCTTACACCATACTATCGCAGATGAAGCACTTCGTGCGCCTCTGGAGTGTTGTTCAAAGCGTATTGCTAAGATGTCGCAAGCTAAGCTACTGCAAGCAAGACCGCTTTGGGAAGGCGATCCGGAGCTACCCGTCTTACCGTCTGCATGGACATACAGGTTCCTGCTTGATCTTGCATCGGCCATGACTGCTTATGGCAGCGACCTGTGGAGTCCGCAGGCAGTCGATGCACTGAAGAAGGAACTCATCCTGAGTATAGCACCTATGCTTAAAGGCCGCCAGGCTGTTCAAGTCAATGTGCATCGGGATAGAGATCTACTTGATGGCGAAGACAAGAGGGAAGAAGAACTCGAGGAGGAAGTCAAGAAAGACGAGGAGGAGATAGAGCAAAGAGTCCGAGAGGAGAATGGGGAGGTAGATGGCGAAGAAGTCGGAAAACGTGAAGAGAAAGAGGAGGTCATGGGCGCGAGGCCGGAGAAGCCTTTGAATGGAATAATGAGCAATGGGAACGTCTCACCTGAGCCAGAAGAGAAGCCGGAAGACGAGAAGATACAACGGTTCTTTGACATTGCCTATCTCACCAATGCCAGTGCCGCCAGGAACACCGAAGCTGAAGATAATCAGCTACTTAGCCTACAGCGCTCATTAGCTCAAGAGCTTGCGCTGGAGCCGAAGTCGATGGAGAAGATGAAGAAGGATGCTGCAGAGTATTGGAAGCGGACGAGTCTGCTCTTTGCTCTGTTGGCTTAGAGTTTTACTAGCTGATCTTGCATTGGTTTCTCTCAGAAGTTGAATCCGAGAGACCAGAGACTTCAACAGAAAACTGCTGCCATATGCCTTATACAATGTGCACGGTGTGCCTCAGGGATCAATGGGACTGACCTCTCTATCTACTACCTCCAGCTACCACCAGCTGCCTCCCTTTCCTCCTTTCCAACGATCAGACTAGCTTTTGCTACGTGTTTGAAGGGCCAATTCAAAGACATCACCGTACGAGCTAGCCTGGCTAGCACAAGAGCAACGCAAAGAATGGGCTTACCCAATCACAAATCCTTAATCTACAGAGATCAGTCCTTGAGTTGATTTGGGCGAAAGGGAAAAGGTGAGCGCGACATGATGGATGCCCTTTACCCTTCGAGGTAAAGAAAGTAAGGCGGAGGAGTAGATGTGGCTTCTGAGGGAAGAATTTCGCTGGTCAAGGACATAGTGGATAGTGCTTTGTATTATTATCAGGGAATTTTGTTTGATAGGTCCGCCTTTGCTATTTTGTCTACAATAGCCTTCATCGGTCGCATGGAGTGAAAAGGGGGTGGAGGTTGATCCAATAGCTCAACTTTTCCTGACCTCGTTTATGCTTTTGTACCCCTTTGATCATATACTCCGTCCTTTGTGAGCCATACTTGGTTGCCAGCTCGATTTGCTTGCGGAGTGTTTGATACGAATGAGGCTAACGCTGCTAGGGAGACTTGATTAGTACGAGACCGCGAGGCACCAATGTCACCTGTGAAACGGGCAAATGCATCAGACCCCCGGAGGTAAGTCTTGAAAATGCACTCTGCCACCACATATCGATGAACAATATCGACATCTTGGACGGAGAGCTGCAGGTTGCATTGTCGAAACTCTACTATCGGAGACAGAGAAGCTGCTGCTACAGAGGTTCTTGATTAGCTAACGACAATGACTGGATACAAGGACGGACAATTACTCCACAATGAGATTGTCGCAAAGAAACATCGACATCGGACAAAGGATTGTCTCTCTCTACTTAACACAACACAAAGAGGGTGTCATTGAGAATGCTATTGATTGTCAAAGCGAGCTCTACAGTCATTGCGCTTTGAAACAATACCCTTCTTTGGCACACGCGACACAATGCCGTCTTTGTCGCAATCTCAGGTCTCCAACACCGATGGTTGAGAGTGAGCATGAGCATGAGTATATAAGTGCCCACTGCTCCCTCTCTTCCTTCCTTTTTTTCTACATCCATCTCACCATCACTCACTCGTCCACATCCACAATCATCAAGACCGAAAAGCAAACAAAAACCCAAGCAAAGTCAAGCAAGCGCAGGGAAGAACATCCCAGAAACATCATCTTCAAACCAAATCAAACCAAACCAAACCCAACCCAATCCAGAACAATCTCAAAAATGGACCGTTACGGCGCCTCGGCTCGTGAATACTCGCGCAACGACGACTCCGACACCTACCACCCCCGTCGTACCGTTGGTACCAGTGACCGCGCCTCCGCCCGCATTGACTCGACCCGTGAGCGGACAACTTTCCATAGCGACCGCGGCGGCACCGCAAATCCATTCGCAACCTCAGATGATGACGAGAGCGAATATGGCGGCCACCGTCAACATCATCGCGGAGTAGCCAGTGATGGGAACGGTGGGACCCGTCGTCGTCATCGTCGCGAGGACCCGGTTATCGAGCAATTGCGTCGCGAGGTCCGTGAAGATGAAGCGCGTCGTCAATCGGGCGCTCGGTTCGGCGGTGAGTGCTACTCCGATGATGATGACGATGATGATGATGATTTCGACCTCCCGCATCGTACGGTGATGCCTCGTGGGGGTACTCGTACCACAGGCGGTGTACGTACTGGGACCGGGAACGGGAACGGCGGGACTCATCGTCGTCGTCGTCGCGAGGACCCGGTCATCGAGCAATTACGTCGCGAGGTCCGTGAAGATGAGGCGCGTCTTTCTGGTTCTCGCGGTACTTACTCCGATGATTCCGAGGGCGAGACGGAATTCGGGAGACGTCTTGAGCGCGAGGTTGGAGCTGGTCGTTGTGGGAATGGGGTACGAACTTCTCCTCGTGGTCATTTTGATGACTCGGAGGATGATGGGATGGAGAGAGGTCGTCGAGGGGCTTTTTGCGGTGGCCGTCCTTCGAGGGTCTAGTTCGATGAATGAGTGGATGTCGGGGCTGGAGCATGGATGGATGCTTGAGGATGCGAGTGGAGAAGATCATCAGGGAACATTTAGCTTGCGATTTGTTTGTCATTTGGGGGTGATGGATTGGACATGCGAGCGAGGGCGAGTGGAAGTGCCTTAGTTTACATACTGCCTTAATAATCCTAAACGGTATACGTCTCTACGGGCTGATGGCTGGTCGAAATTCTTCAAATGGTCACGGTGCTTTGGTTAGATTGCATTCAAGGGGACTTTTGTCGGAAAAAAAAAACCGAAAAATACCAAGATAAAAAGCAAACAGAAAGAATGGCAAATCGAACAAATGAAAAGTTCGCGACTAGCTTGAAGTCCCTCGTATATGAGCCAAGTGAATAGTAGGGTCACGCACGCATAGCACCCGGGCTTAGAAGAAGAGTTTTCTGATATGGCCCTAGGAAGACTAGATGTTTCCCTTACTGAACAAAGCGTGGGTGGTGTTTAAGTCGTACTCTATGATTGCTGCAAAGGACCCTCATGATTGCGCCGAAGACTTTATCGTCAAAGCATATTCTGCCAGATATTCAGCCTGGACAATCCCAGCCCTTCTTATCAAACCCATCGTGCCGGGATCGCTCTTTCAACGTCGGGAATCCGTCCGGAACCCTTATCTTCGTCCCTCTCTGCATGAGTGGTTATTCCGGATCCCGCCGCCGAAGATCCTTCATCGTGAACCAGCGATGGCCTCCTCGGAAAATACTCGTCTGTCAGTTGGAGAGAGTTGCGCGTGAGGTCTAGGGTCTCGATATAGGGAGCCCTGGTGGACCTCGAGGGGTTTTTCCTGCTGAGGAACTTTCGATTGTAGTAAGAAGTTTCGTTTTTGCTTGGTTCCGGTGTAGTGGACTTGTGGAAGAACCTGCGCCACAACGTTCGGCTGGCACTGGAGAGGATCTCGAACCTCGACGATGAGCCGGCTTCCTTCGAAGCGAACTGCTTAAAGAATCTAGGTAGGACTGGCAGGCAGCCTACTATTATGCCAATTGCTATCTCTGCAAAGCTAGGCGCTTGTCAGTAAGCTGAAGACAAAATGGGACAGTGTATCGCGCACGCCCAAAGCCCAATTCTGTCCACGTCTAGTTGGTAAGCAGGAGTGTTGGGCGGAACATGAGTTAACTCAAGACTGTAGACAAGGCGTAAGATGCTTGCAATACAGGCGAACAGTCCCACACCGAATACTGCAAAGACACGAGATTTCTTGTCCCAGGACATTTGAAGGCGCCAGATTATTGGAAGCGGCAGGATCAGTATCGAGAAGTCGGAGATAACGTTCATGATACCCGAGGCAACTCCCAAATTGTGCCTGCTGAAGCAATGCCCGGGCATGGTCGGTTTCCACAACTTTTGTATGGGGGTACACTTTCTGCGGTCAGCATCTTCCCAACTTCCCAGGATTTACCACCACTGGGGCCAAGGTGCCATTTCTTACTTCAGTGACGAAAAGTACGGTGGCGATAGTGTAGTAGAGTACGTTCGTCCAGATAAGGGCTTGCACAGTGTAGTGAAAGGCGGTCCCACGATGTGTCACAAAGAGAGCGATGTATTGCAGGAGGATAGAGACTTTGACTGTGACTATAACTGGACTGTAGATGGCTGAATCGACAGACGAGAGCTGAGCGACACTCCTGTCAGCAGTGCACATAGAAGTAATTAAGGTATGGGATAGGGCAGAACACGTACATAGGCGATATGTTCAGCTGATCCCCCATGCTTGCCGATGACGACTGCGATCGCGATGTATGCCAAGAAGAACAACTAGCTCAGTGTTGGTCAGCCGTTCCGCATCTCGACGAAACAAGGCGTGCAAAATCGAGCAACAGATATCCTACCCAGGCAAGGACGGAAAGCCCTGTCCTCTCTTAGCTAAAGACGACTTGAGATGGGGATCGTCCAACAATCAAACTCACAGTCCTCCTTTCCCATTGTCCTCGTGAGACGCATTTTCGTGTACACGCGTGCAGAAACCGCCAGAGAACTAAGACCGAAGCCAAGTGCTAAGGCGAAGACTTCCCCAAGACGCAGTGAATGTATGGAGACTGAACTTTGGGTCATATTTGCAAGGAATTGGTGACTTTTGAGTGATTGTTAAATGCTGAACCACCTTACTAGCAAGAATACGAAAATGAGAACAGGAGAGAAGGATCCCCAGGTCGCAAGAAATTGTTGCCGTGGACCACAGTGACTGCGCAGCCCTGCGGGGCACACATTGATTGATACAAGCAACGTCATCTTACGGCCAATCTGCAGGAACTGAATTAGACCTCCTTAATAATCGAGGCCGTGAAAGTCTGGTTTCCCTGCAGACGTCGGAGCTGACTGGTCGAATGGGTAAAAATGCAAGCGATCTTCTGCCGGTTCAGTGTCCCCTGCATCTGAATATCTTTATCCGACCCATACACGAGCTTTCGTGGCAACGAGTACACAGTCCTTTCAGCCTCGCCATGGAAGGCTGCAATGGTTGACTCGTTAAGCCTGGTGTGATGGAGGGGGATACAAATGCGCAATCGGTGACTCGGTGACGCTAGAACCAATCCATCCAAATTAGGCTTCGCTTGCTGCATCAGAAAATCGTCGGGTACTTCTACGCCACTACACGTGTAAGGTAGGCCAAAGAGGCTGATCAGTGATACTTACAATCAATATAACTAACACTATCATATTAGTAACCCACGTCCTTCAAGTAAGCCAGTCCATTTCATCTGCTGCTTATGAAGTGGAATCTGCGGGGCCTTTTTTTATAACAATTCGCCGTGTCAAGCCTTTCTTCTTTGCTCGCACGGTACGTGAGACACTAAGAAGATCTAAATCTAGGTCTCTAACCCTAAATTCGAGAGCTAATCTCGTTCTCTCTTCAGTTACGCTGGGAACGCGATCGGTTTTCGCACTCGGATTGTCGGTTCTGAAGCTTTCTCTCGGCGATATGAGAATTCTTCACAGGACCGAAGTACTTCTGACGAGTCTTCTGACAAGTCAAATGGTCAAGCGATTCACCAGACGGCGGAGAACATCGGCATATTGCAGCTATAGGGCAACAAGTGCGTCTGTATCTTATCGACATTTGTAGGAGGATCGATTCTTGCCTCAATATCCGCTAGTGAAATCTCTTCATGCCATACAACGGATCCGGCCTTATAAGCGTAAGACGGGTTTGCGAGTTGTTGACGTGGAGATCCAGTATCTGCAAGGGAAAGTCCAAGAGCCTGAAGGACCCGTAGTTCCAGCAAATGCTTGTTCGTGGCCTTCGTGAAACCTCTCGGTAGTCCCTCTTTCCACTAGTCAGACGAACTATGAACGTCCAACGGAATATCTGCTCGTTAGTTGCCGTTGTTTCCATGGGTTGGGCGTCAGATATTTGGTCGAAGGATGGTGGGTTTGAATGAGAAGTCGCTAACCTTGGGGGCATTAGGGGTTGCGATGAGCATATCGTAACAAAGGTAGAAACCTCTCTGCACCACTGGAAGAAGTTGGCGTAGATAGGATGACGATCGATGGAATGGCTAGGGCTGATCGGTTCGAATCGGGACGTTGGTTCGGTATAAACAAGAGGTTCGAAAAGGTTGAGTCGAGTATATTCGTCATGGAGGTCCAACAGTTCCACCTCTTGTAGCTTGCTTACCATCCACCAGATCAATGGGAAAAGCCCTAGAGGAGTCAAATTTCTCCCGCCCGTATCGGCGTGAACGTTGGGGAACCATTTTTACTTGAAGTTCTGCCCTTTGGGGGCAATAGCCAAGATAGCAGGCCAGAAGTCAAAGCGGCGCTCATTGAGTGCTAGCGCTTGAAATACGTTTCCAACCTTGCGAAGGTCGACGGTGAGGTTGTCATATCTTCTTCAAGCTTTGCTAGCGACATCAGTGTCGTTATTTGTGTTAAACCAGAGCGGCAGGGCTTTCAGAGAGCCAACAGTGCCGAAGACGCAAACGCAGCGAGTTTTAGAGTTCAGATGCACATAGTCTTTATCGGCTCCCCTCGCTCCGGGAATAATGCTCGCTACCTTCTATGGGTTCAATTGAGACCCGGTTTGATCATCCGAGTTCCTGACCGCTCTGTATATGCTTGCCAATCCTCATCAAAGCAATTCATATTGCTCTTCTTCAGTATTCCAGCCTGTTCATTGAAACTAACAACGATTTTTTTTGTGGAAGCACCTTTCGAATATCCGAAAAGAAAACTTCATCACCGCTCACATAATTATCGACAAGGCTATAGACGTAGCGGATTTTATAAATCGTAGTATTTCCCGTCTTTGTACCAGCCCGGCAAAGGAACTGTCAATGTTTTTTCTCATTCAAGCGCGAACAAAAAGTACCATGTTCGGAATCGTAGTCATCTCTGTGTCACTTCACGCTGCTGGAATTGCGCAACTGGAGGGTCGCTGCCGTTGGTGGCGCGTCGGATTGATGTTCGAGGCTTGAGAGACGTTTTGATAAGGCTGATTGACGGCTGAGCGGCAGTTCCCGCTATCTTGCCGCTACAACATAGTCGGGGAATATTTTATGGTCCTTCCCAACCTTTGTCTCATGATGCTCTTTCTCCAATTGTGAGTCGTCGTAATGTCTACCCAACGCCTAACCTTCCTCTATCCTCACCTCTTTATTCCAGCCCGAGTTCACACGACGACCTTGGCTCTGAAGCCTCTACGCCCTACCCAAATCCCCTGCCAAAAAGCAGGCATCAGCACCACACGACCTCGGAAACAAGAAACCTACACTCAACGCTATGGCACGGCCGCGGAACCTCAGCCGCCTCCCGGCATGCCTTCAAAGCCCCAAGGAGAGAAATCGCTAGCCGGCGTCATCGAAAGGGAAGTGAAAGGGGACAATAAGTCCGAGCAAAAGAAAATAGTAGCCCCACCATCGAAAGAATCCGAGACAAAAGAAACACCAAAACCCAATGATAAGGCAAAAGACACACCAGACATCTCGCGCGACGCTGCGATCAAAATCACGACGCGTGACCCCGCGACTCGGGCCACCGAACTCGACGCAGCCGAATCCCACCCTAAACAACCATCGCCCAAACCCATCGGCGAGAACAAAGCTCGCGCCGCCAAGCCGCTTGAAACGATCCTGCAAATGGGCGCCCCCCCGACCGAAAAGCCCGAAGAGCATAAAGCGCCACACTTGCAGGCGCCGCCGTATGTGCACCATTTCGATACGTTCACGCTCGTGAAGGATCTGGAGCGGGGAGGGTTTAGCGAAGAGCAAAGTGTCACACTTATGAAGGCCGTGAGGGGTCTATTGGCGGTGAACTTGGACGTTGCGAGGGAGAGTTTAGTCTCAAAATCTGACGTCGAAAACGTAAATGGCCCCCCCTTTTCTTCCTTCCCACCCTCCCCATACCCGTCTCCTCTGCGACACCTTCCTACCCAGCCAATCCAAAACCCCACATTTGGCCAAACCAACCCTCGTAACAAAAACCACAGGAAACCTACCTCTTCCGCGCCGCCTGCTCTGAACTCCGCACCGAAATCCTCAACACCCGCAAATCCTCCTCCACCCGCTCCCGCACCCAACTCTCCCACCTCCAACACACCTACGACATCCTCTCCCAGCGCATTTCCCAAGAAACGCAAAGCCTCAAAGACGAACTGCGCGGCATGCTCAATGACCGCCGCATGGCCGTCCGCATGCAGAGCCAGACGCGCGACGGCGAGATCAGCGAGCTCAATTACAAAATCAGCGTCGTGCTGGGGTCGGATTTGAAGAGCGAGGTCGAGGGTTTGCGGTGGGTGTTGACGAGGAGGGCGGCCATGGCGATTGGGTTGATGGCGGTGTTGATATTGGGGAGTCTGCGGTATGGGAGTTATAAGATGCATGAGAGGGAGAGTGAGGCGAGGAAGAAGGAGGCTAGTTCGCAGGGTTTGAACACGGGGGCGGGGACAGGTAGTGGGAGTGGGAGCGCGGGTAGTGGTTTTACCGTGCCGAGTCGGGAAATGGGGACGCAGACTGGGGCAGAAGAGAAGGGGAGCATAGGCGACAAGAGTGAGAATGTCGGGTATGTTTCTTTGGGATAGATCAGAAAGGTGGACGAGATTGGTCATAGATTTTGTGGGACAAAGTTGGAGCTTATATATACCCCCTTTCATTCGAGGAGAAACCTATCATCAACAATAGCAGTCCAAATGGCAAGGAGCCCTCTGCACCAATGCTTCGCTAAAACCATGCCCAAGTAGACCGTACATAGCGTCCAGCACGATGCCAAACCATGCAACAAACGAGCTACCTTCTACCAATTCATCATCTTCCAAAATTCAATTTGAGCGCAATGCTAGGTTCCGCTTCTCCAACGCTCTCCCTATTCTCTCCAGCGCTTCTCCCCGCTCCCCCACCTTCTCGAATGACAGACTCCATGAACGCTCTCTGTCCAGCGCTCATCTGAGCCACCACACCCTTAAACACAGGCGTCAAATTGCCACCTGCAAGTTCCAACAGTCTTTTCGACGTTTCGAGATAGACGGCTTTACCCTCGGCTGAGGCGCGGGTAAGGAGCATAGGTATGACGATACACATGGCAGCCGAGGACGCATCGCCCGACGTAGTCGTGAGGAAAGAAGTGAGAGCGTGCGCGGTGAGGGAGCGTGCGTTCTCCGGGTCCGGTAGCTTCGTGTCCGCTGTAAAGCGTAGGAGGTGTGGGAAGAGGTATCGAGTGATTGACTCGTCCGTCTCGTTTTTAGGGGTGACCATGATGAGAGAGCGCAGGCAACTCGCGACGACCTTGGCGAGACCGAGATCCTGAAGGCAACCCAGCATTTCATCCAAGGTACGTGTGATGAGAGGGTCGTTGGGTGCCAGAGAACGAGACGCGTTGGTGAGAAGTATGGTACAGGCGAGAAGTGTGTTTTTGGCGCATGGAAGAGAGGTCTCTGACTCCCGGCGTTGAGCGTGTGCAAGAGTTGAAAGAAACCGATGGAGACAGCCACGGATCAGATCAGAGCTAGCTGTCAATGCTGAGGCGGGTGCAATGGTTTGGAGGAAACGTTTGAAGATTGGAAAGGCTTGAGGGACCACATTGGCCTGGCAGGCGCCGGTGCTGAGGATAGTCGCAAAGATGTGGAGGAGACTGGCGTGGAGATCGGTTTTGATGATGGAGGGGAATATCTCGGAAGCGTCGACCAGGGCTTCCAGGGAAGTCTGTATCAACGATACTGCTTCGTCAGGAAGCTGTGGCCTGACTGAAGGATTGCGCTCTGCGAGATTTGGCAAGACGCCAGCAAGAACAAGAACAATGATTCTCGTCAGCTCAAAGAGCTGCTCGATGTCATCTGACAGATGCTCCCCATTGCTATCTTCCCCCCTCGCCGATGGATGCGTGAGACACAAGTTCCTCGCAATACCAACGATGACGAGTTGGACATCGAGGCCCTCTGTAAGGGCAAGCCGATCGAAGAGCTCTACGGTCTCCGCAAACACAGCGTCTTGGAAGACCGCGTTACCGGAGACTGATGGCTGAAGTATCCTTTTGAGCGCCGAAAGAACCTCTAGCGTTTGCAACTCTGAGTCGCTACCAGGCCTGGTGTTTAATGCTTCGATTACTATACCGAAGAGAACGAAAAAGAAGGCAGCAGGCTCGTCACGGTAGTCGATGTCATGCTTTGTGGCAACAACACCGTTGGTCTTGGGAGTGGATTTGCCATCTAGCGCGTCAAAGACAAAATCGCTGTCTTGATCAATCAGACTGGCAATAGCATCAACGAGCTTGAGCCACGAGTCTTGGTAGAACTTTTTCATTTATCAGCAAAGACTTTATCTAGTAATCGTATAAACAGCGGCTTACCTTAAGTAAAGTCTGCCGGTTGAGCGCGGCATATACCACATCAAGACCTTCGTCTGGTCTGGCGGGCCCTATGGAATTAGATATGTCAGGCTCAAATCTCAAGCGCGCAAACTCCTGCAATGACGAAAGCCACAAGGGAGTAAGCCTGGCCACATGTGGTTGCATCACTTTTACGAGGTAATCTTGTTCGGTACTGGCGACTTGCAACTCAGCCCACGCAGATAATACTGCCATCCTGACCATGATTTGTGCATTGGGACTGAGACCGCGTAATTCACCAATTGCAGAGTCCTGAGCATCATCTTCATTTCATTAGCGAGGGCTTTCATGACAAAGCGATTGACTTTACCTGTAAAGCTTTCCAAAGCTGTTACCAACAGCTTCAGGATCCGACCCATGCGATCAACATCTGTGACAAGGCCCGTAGCAATGAAGGTCGCGCAGACATCGACTGCTGCTGAAGCGAGATCAGGGGATGAATCTGCACTAAAAGCTGGTGTCAGCGCAGAGCTGACTTGCGCTTGGTATTGCTCAAGTAGGAGTGCCTCGGAGAAGTCTGGGTCTGGCATGGTCCCGAATATCTAGTGGAATTAGTACTGCCGACGGCTAGAGGTCTTCGGACTGATCGTACCTTCAGAACTTGATCGATCAGCTGCAGACCTCCAACCTGCAGTTCCACGACCGAGGCTGTAGATGCTAGAAAAGCCAGACGGATCACATCTGCGACCTTGTCTTGTAAGGCGTGACCAGCTGGCGAATCTGGATCTGATTCCATGTCTTTACCAATCGTGGACGCCAAGTCACTCAAACATTGCAGTGCAAAGGCTCGTGTCTGCCATCTAAGCAGCTCCTGAGCCGCCTCAGGCACCGGAGCGCCATTCTGGTCTTTCCCGTCCCCGCCAGCGAAGCCAGCTACTTCCTCATCTTGTAGATCTGGTGCTGCAGACTTTGCTTCTGTGGCCGGAGCGGGTTCAGTTTGGGATTTTGCCGCCTTTGTAAGGACGTGCTGGCATCGTGAGACCCACTTTTCGGCTTCGGTCAGGCTTGACTGACCAAGCCAAGATTGGACAAGGTTGCGGATACCTTCATCTTCGGGATTGTCGTTTAGAGCCAGCCACAATTGATCTTCTAGGCCTTCGTTAGCGACCGCAAGGATACGCTCGGCATCCTTTCGCATGAGGTTGTAGAGACCGTCTACAGTCACCTTTCGGACAGTGCTGCTGGCAGAACCAAGGTTTACTTGCAAACGACGCACATAAGCTGCTAAATCAACGTGCACAGAATCATAAAGGTACATGTGCTCCCAAGCGCGCAAACATTCCGCTTGGACAATGGCCAGATCATCTTTGGCAAATTGTTCCATGAGAATCAGCATTAGTTCCCTTGCTTTGCCCATGTCTTGAAGATCAGGACCTAGAACGTTGACCAGGGAGTCGATACTGTGCGCGACCACTGCAGCGGTAGGCCATTCAAGCTCGAGATTTGAAGATGCTGTTAGGCCCGACTCTTCGTTGTGGCTGTCACATGTCCATACTTGAGCCAGCAGGCCGAGTGTGCTAGAGACGTAGCCTGAAAATGCCAGGCCAGCAGAGTCAGCAACTTGAGAAAGAGCCTCGATGGCGCAAAAGTGCACAGTGGGATTTGGATCACTGCACAAAGACATCAGCACCCCATGAATCTTCTTCAGATGGAACCCTGCTGCCATTCCTCCAACTTGAGCATGTATGGATCCCAGCGCCATTGCACACCCGGCACGAGCATTGGGGTCTCTGTTCGAAACAATTGTATCAATCAACGTGTTGATCTCGTTCGTAGTGAAACTGTTTCCAGAACTGTTGCAGAGTCTCCCTATAGCCTCGTAGGCAAGAGAGCGGATGGAACGATCCGGGTCGATAACCAACCCCTAAGAGCCCGTCAAGACCAATCGCTTAAGACTAGAAGCCGTGTCGTGGACATACCCTTAGAATTTCGTCTATGCTCTTTTCAATCGAGGGATGCTTAAGATCTCCGCGCTCAGCGATTGTCTCGCCAATCGTGACCTTGAGTGCGCTCAACAAGGCCATAGCAGCATTAACAGCAACAGCTGCTTTTCTCCCAGGATCTCTTTGTAGGCTCGAAGCTGTCAAAAAGGTGGCTAATTGCGCTAATACGCCTTCCTGGACCTTTGAGCTCTGGAGCGGAAAGGCTGTGGCGAAGAGGACAATAGCAGAGTTGACAACCTCAGTCGCAGGTGGGTCTGGCGGGGTTTCGACGTTTTCGTCTGAATTCGTATATAAACATATGGAGTCATGTTCTTGTGCACCACATATTGGACTCATTAGCTAGCCAGACTTTGTCAGCATCGAGACCGGAAACTACAACCTTGACAGGCGAACATACCGCCTCATCGATATCTGAGAAGTCGTCGCCGTGATGTTTCCAATTGACGTGTTCCGCTTTACTGTGCTCTCCGGGCAAGGATTTGATATGTGGTCCGCGGACAAGGCCGGTGATACCAAAGCCGGAATTGTCTGCAATCTCCCAAATACTCTCAAATGTGCCCGCAGCATTTGCAATGGACGAGCCGAGCGTCCCTGGCATATAAATCTCTGGATCTGCTAGTAGTGTTATAGCTAGTGTCAAGAGGTTGGATTGTGTGAGTATCTCGCCGCTTGCTTGAGGACTGAAACTAATCAGTCTCGAGTAACACTGGAGGACCCTCCGACGGACCATCAGGACCAAGTCCTGAAACGAAAGTGATGAGAAAAGTTTTTGGGAAGCGTCATCAATAATCTTTTTGCGTGGTAGATATTCCAGATACTCAACGGTGTTCTGTAGCATGGTCGCAATTCGTTTCGCGACATCAGTCGTTATTAGTCTGCCATTGAACTCAAGGAACAAAAGTATAGACCCTAGAGTACATTCACGGACGTGGGTTAGATATGTAATCTCTGAGGTTTGCCGCTGCGCAGTGTTTTCTCTGGTCAAGGGTTTTGGCAGCGCATTGCGCCAAAGTAGTAGAAATTGAGACAAGTGGATCTTGACAAAATTTGGCCCTAATGCCATGAGACCACCTATCAAGATCCAAGCCACTTGAACTTGAGTACCAGCCACGCGTAGCTCGGCTTTACTGCTCGATTTGAGCAAATCTATAGCCGTGGAGAGAACGCGCGAGCTGATTTCGATTGAGCTGTATAGAGGTTGCGACGGCGATATGCTCAGGACGGCCGCAAGCCCATTAGCATATCCGATGCAGCGGCGAGGTGACTGACGACCAGTAGTCAAGACATTGAGTTCCCGGGTGACACTGTTCATGCAGATGGAAGCACAGGACAGCAACTGTTGTGGGCACGCTACCACAAAGGCACGCAAACAGTAACAAGCATGGATCTGCACTGTATAACTGGGGTGCTGTAAAACTTGGATAAGAGCCTCCCGACAGCTGTCGCCAAGGGGAGTGAAAGCCGCTCCTAATGACTTGATGAGTGAAGCCAGTGTATCGACAACGCTAACGAGAGCATGCTTCGAAGGCTCCGGCACCTCTTTTAAGACTTGAGGATAATTTTTGAGCACGTCGTTGATCAGAGTTCTTGCTGCATTGAACCGTCCGGTCTCACCAAGGATCCTGGAGCCAATACAGTCGCTCAAGATTCTTTGCACATATTTCCTCGTTGTTAGCAGCCGGTAGCGATCGTGGGTCACCGACGCATTGCTCAAGAGCTCGGCTGTAAGATGATTCACAATCCGACCATAGTTGGTTTCGATAATAGAGGCTTCCAGTCCGCTGAGTACTTTAATGTAGCAATGCGCGATCCCTGCTCTGAGCCTATTACTCGTAGTCGAGCGATGGTATTGCGAAGATAGTTGTCTGAAAATATCCGAAAGCGAGAGTTCTAGCTTCAAAGCGGTCTTCTTCCTTGAAGGAGACCCTGGCCTTGTGACCTCTTCATCCGCCTCTTCTAGAACAGCTTGATTCCTGTTGGCTTTCTTCGGTTTCTTCACTTTCGGAGACAATTTTGATGCAGCATCTTCTGAATAGGATTTAATGAGTACTGAAGCAAGACAAGAGGAGGCAGCATGACGAGCAGCAGGGGTGGAGGTTTCGCAGGCTTTCCATATTGCTGTCTTCAGGTTCTCAAAGTCACCCGTCGTCTCGAAATAAGTTGTATACGATGTCAGCTTTTGTAAACATTGACATGCTTTTGCCTGTACCAAAGCTGCCTTGTCTCCCGAAGCTGCCGTTCTTCCAGCTTTCCAAATGTCTCTCGCAACTGAGTCTTCAAGTGAGCCCTGAACCGCCCCGACCGCTTCTCCAAGAGCCCGGAATATAGCTGCGCGCAGACCTGCATGGGCTTGTGCAGATTTGAGAAGGCGAAGTAGACTCGAGCACACCAGACTGGAAAGATTGATCGCACTGTCCCCAGCGGCCTTGTAGAGCTCTCCAAGGCAATGAACGGCCGTATGCTTATTGTGGAGCTCCTTTTCCCCCTTGCCTGCATTAACCACGGCGACAAGCTGATTTACCGACTCGAACAACGTCTTTCTGTTGCCTTTGCCCAATATGGTACCATAACATCGTCCTAGATTGTTTCGGACAGCCTTCGAAGGTATTGGAGAGGATAGATTTATGATCTGGAGTGCTTCCCTGGTCAGGTCTATCTGTTGGGCACATAATTCCTCGTACCCCAACGAGCTTGCATAGCTCTCAAGCTCGACGGTAAAGGTGAAGAGGTAGAGGTCCTGCTGCTCCGAGGGCAGGGAGTGCAACTTGGGGACGTCGAGTCGAACCTTCGGCGGTAGTCCTCCTTTTTCTGATTTTTCGGCATTGCCATTGGTTATTGGAGCTGTACCACTGTTCTGGAGGTTTGACATAAGTGTCGTTTTGCGAACACAGATATTATTTACACCCTTTTCTCAAGCTGTAGCCGAGGAACCAAGGCAAAGCTACGTAAGGCTGAATGCTTCATATGGACGCGACGCTAGAAGCATTTTCCCCTGCAATGCATCAGCGATCATGCACGAACGAATTGGAAGCTGTTCATGCTCAGGTTAAGAACGTGCAGGACGCTCCAGTGCGGAAGCCGATGCTTCTCATTGACGACCAACCTAGGTTCTGGACACAGCCGGTGGTCTAAGATCAAGCATGACAAGGCTAAAGTGGATGTATGTACTCAGACCATTGAAGTTTGGGAAGAGAAGCCGGTTGACCATGCTTTACTAGGCCTCGGTGACCAAGCAACGCTCTTCTTTGGTGCGAGAGCTCGAGTTGGCCTCAAAGCAACATGGAACAGATCCTCAATTTAACCCTAATCTCGCCACCGTAATTACCGCCGCCAAAAAGCAGGGACTGCCTAAAGCCTCGATCGAATCCGCAATTGCAAGAGGACAAGGTCGCTCGTCCACGGGAGCTGCTTTAGAATCCCTTACCATCGAAGCAATGTTTCCTCCTTCCGTCGCTGTAATCGTCGAATGTCAAACAGACTCGAAAGCAAGAACTCTAAACGATATGAAAGCAGCCATCAAGGAGTCTAGCGGGATCATGACACCTACAAGCCATATGTTCGACAGAAAGGGAAAGATTGTGTTTGAAGCGCCTGAGGATATTGGAGAAGAGGAGATATTTGACCAGGCAGTAGAGGCAGGGGCTATTGATGTACAAACGGAAGAGGACGGCAAAGTTGCCGTCTATACCGAATCTAGTCATACGAAGGCAGTCGCCGACGCTCTAGCTAAGTCCTCGGGGCTGAAGCTTAGGAACTTTGATATAGTCTGGGATCCCAAAGAGGACATGATGGTGGATGTGGCATCTCCTGAGATGCTCGATAGCTTTCTCGGTAATTGCTAATCTATGCTTTGACTCAATAAAGGCTGACATTTGTTCCCAATAGGTCGAATTCAAGACGACCCGAGCGTGCAAGAAGTATATACAAATGCAAGCTAAAGTATAGCTGAATAAGCTTCCTTACCCAAAATCATCTGCAATAAATTGCTTTTAACTCCTTACGCCCTTATTTCAATAGTCGCCGCGGAGGAAACTGCCAAGTCCAGAGGCCAACCTGGTCAGATGCAATAAAATCTAAGCCGGCTGAAAGTGTCAATGCCCTCCTTCGTCCCCCCATCAGATTGACATATTACCCAATCCAGTAACTGTTGCTAGTCGTCCCTTCTCACCTCCCCTATTCACCCTTTGCTACCGTTCATTGGCCATTTTTGGCGGTGACTCATAGCACTCACAGATACAGCTCCCACTTATCGAAATTCTTTCCATCTTAGAGAGAATACGCGCAGGGGAGCGCTGAGCATGAATCTCATTTTTAGCAAGACAGTTTGCAATCAACGGAAGATGAGACTGGTGTTGCAGGTACAGGCCTGGCTCTGCGTTTCCAAGGAGCGCGCGCAGCAGGAAGAGATCCAATAACAGACGATAACAAATTCCGAACACCGTGGGGTGGGGTGGGGTGGGGTGAGTGAGTGAGGTCGAAATAGAATAGCAAGATTGTCTTGGGAAGAGTTATCGCCGTCTGAGATGGTAGTTTGGAGGGGTGGCTTTGATCGTTAGGGAAGGCCTATTATCTGATGTTAGTGGAGTCGATAGAAGAGGCGTCATGAAAGGGCTTTTCCAAGGATAGGTTGGATCTGTCTTGGCCGGGTGGAACACCGATGGAGAAGTATGCTCGTGTTTTATTCTCCGGTAGGGAGATAATCAGAATACATACAAGACTCTTCTATGATAGCGCTTGCATATCACGTGATCCGTTCGCTCAGAAGGTCTCGGGAAGATCTCTTGACCAACGTGCTGTTTGATATTGTAAACCACAGAAGGCTTATTCTTACAAATCTCGATCGAAACCTTGTAGGATTCTGAAACCAATATGGTAGCATAGCCCACCTAATGCTCCAAGCGCCCGAGATCCTGTAGCCTGGCACTCCCGCGACGCGAGCCAGCATCAAACGTCACCGTCCAACCCTTCCTTCACCCACCACCATCATCACTGCATCTCAATTGATATTATCAGAAAACAGTTCCAAGTATCGAGCAAATGCCTCAACTCGAGATCGATGATACTCGCCAACACCTGCTTCAGGCAGGTCAAAAGGCCAAGACGCGCGCGAGCCGCTTCTGGAACGGCTTCTCCGACTTTGCGCTGCAGGACAATGTCCTCGAGGTAGCTGTAGGTTTGATGTAAGCTTCCTTCGAATAGATGAATATTCAAATTCAAAACATTCGTCCATCATTTTATCCGTCTGCGTCTTTAGCTGCGGTAATACTGATACCGCTCCTCATCGCTCAGACTAGCAGCGGCCTTCACGGCAGTGGTCACATCGTTCGTTTCGGACATCTTGCTCCCGATACTCTCGCTCTTACCATTCATCGATCGCAATTTCGATGAGAAATTCGCGGTTCTAAAGGCTGGTCCTCATTATGGCAAGGGTTCTGCACGTGGGTATAATACGATGAAGTTGGCGCTGGAAGATGGGGCTGTGATTATGTCATGGGGGTAGGTTCTTATTTCATCTCTTCTTGGGAATGGAACAAGGTTTGCCGTGAGTATTCGAAATGGGCTGGGTTGACAATGGATTCTTTTCCTTATGCAGCACTTTCATCAATAAAGTCTTCAACTTCATTGGCATCGGCATCGCGCTGTATACCGTCGCGCTTGTCTATGGATGGGCGTCCAATGACTCCGTCATCAAGCATACTGTCAAGTGCAAGTACTGCAGGAAGAGGATTAGTGAGAAGGTGAGCTGCTCTAACTCCCTTTTCGTTTGGCGCTTCTGTGTTCGGTACTGATCATGTCATGTAGGCACAACGCTGTGTGAATTGTACTAGCTGGCAGGATGGCCGGGAGCAGTGAGTTCGAGGGACGGGGGAACAAGTGAGCTCTTGTGTGTGTTGGAAATCTATAGGTTTGATTTCTGTCGTTACGTTTGGCCAATTTAGTATCCCGTGAGCGCCGCTTTGCTTTAGTCCATCTATATACCGTGTCTGGCTACTGCAAGAGGCCATTGCCCCTAGCACCTTGACCGAAATGTGCTCATGTTTGCCCCAATCGGCATGGTATGGTTGCTTGACTCAACGTTGTGATTCTCGTTACACGAAATCTCTTTTACCTGATTATTCTAACTTGCTATAAGAACAAATTTGCCTACTATGGTTGCATGAAAGAAGGACCTCAGCGTTTAGAAGGACATGCCAGCGTGCCTCTCACGCTGCTGAGAAAATTCCGTTCCCATCATATCGCGGTACAAATGGCATCATAAACAAACAGACGCCTCTTTTGGGCTCTATCTACTCATACCCCGAACTCCAATACGGTAGATCCTCTCATCCATCCTATCCTCCATCCTATCCTCCATCACTAACCCAACCTTACCCAAACCCATCGCACCCTCCACACACAACTCCTCTATTCACCAGCCAACCAACCACGATCCCATACCCATAGCCAAAGCTAGTATACCAATGATACATATAGTAGTAAAAAGAAAGGGTTTAGACAGAACTGGATAGTATAGTACAAAAGTCTTCTCGGGATAAGAATGTTTCCAATCTCTAACTTGTATCCTAGGAATGTCGCGCAAGGCAATCTTCGACCCATCAGGCAGATATTAGCCTCGCAATACCTCAACTTTCTAATAGTCGTAACCCTCGCTTAGCAGGGGAAGCTACAGTCCATATTGTTCACCTGTGTCCCTAATTAGTGATGTTCTCTCGCACAGCTCTGAGTAAACTCACAGCATTAACATTCCCGGCTCTCGAGTGACACACAGGGCCATCCCTAGGATCCCATCCACCAACCGTGCAGGAGGCGCCTCCATTTGGAGTTTTGCTCTGCCAACTCAAAGCGCCGATGGTGAACTGTACGTAATCTTTCTCATGCTCCCCTGTGATAACGAGGGGATCTGAAAGTTTACTCGAGAAACTGTAGGGGTTTCCGTCGTCCATGGCATAACCCATTGGGTGATCGTCATCCTGTACCGTTTGACCGATGACGTTTTTGGCGTTGTCGTACATTTTCACGACCCCGTAAAGGTTGTTGCTGTAGTTGGGATCGCAGTCTTGGGTTTCTGTCAAATGGAATGAGCAGGTGCCTTTAACGTAAGGTGGAGGGGGGGTGGGTGAAGTCGGGCCAGGGGGGGCCTTCGGAAGTCCGTCTGCCTTTAACTGCGCGAGGATGGCGTTCTTGATGCTTGTGTAGCCGCTGTAACGAGGGTGGAAAGGACGTAGTCGCCAGCCGTTATTGGGACTATTACCTCCGCCTCCACTGCCAGACCAAGCTGTCACGCCGTTGTTACCAAAGAGCTGCTGTGCTTCTTCGACGGATACGGTGCCGTTTTGCTCATCTGGGTTTGGGGCAGCCTGGTTGGCGACTTGCCATGGCCAGTTGAGGTTCCAGAGGTAGACGTTTTCGAAATTTGTGTCGGTATTGAGCTGGTCGCTATGACTGGCCCCGGGCTCGCAGAATCGGTGGCCTGAGAAGCCCGAATCGAGATCGACGAATCGCGCCTGCTTTGCAAAATTCTGTTGAATGGTGGTCTTGTAAACGTCGTTGACTTTGGACACGTGATCGTTGAAGGCTGTTCGTAATTCTACACTGAGATATGGCGTGGCAGATATGCCAGGAATGTTCCATGCCTCGTTGTTGCACCAGGGGTCGTAGTCTGTTCCGAAGAATTGCGCATAACCTGTCAGATAGAGGAGGAAATCAGGGTTTGACTTCACACTTGGATCAGCGAGGATGTCGTTAATTGTGTTGATGAGATCCTGTTGCAGCGTATTTGTGATATAAGTCTGGGCGTTGTCGAGCGCCTTGGCACATGCGCCAGTTCTTTCCGTGTCATCCTTATATGCCGAACCGTAGTTCGTCGTTGGACTTGAATGGTAGATGCAAACATCGACGATAACGCCAAAACCGCAGTTGTTGCCCCCAGATGTCATGACGACAACATTTGGGTTTCCCACCTTTCCCATCTGGTAACCGCCTTTGGCAAGATCGACAAGTTGACTTCCTGAGCATGCCGCATCTCGTAAGCCCGATGAGAAAGGACCGGTCCACGAGGTATCAGCTTCCATCTGAGGGCCGTGAGACTCCTTTGTCCGAAGACAATTGTCAAGATTGTTGTCATATTGAACATTGTCATTGTACGAGACGCCAGAACCCCAAGAGTCTCCAATGACTCCGTATGGCCAAGGAGATGCATCTCTTGTGATTAGATGCTCCGTGGACGCTTTGAAAGCCTTCGCATCTGGGATTATGCCTGCCATAATGAGATCTGTAAGACCCAAGACACCTATAAAATGCTTTACCCGTGGGATGAAATCCATTTTGTTCAAGGACCGAGACATTCAAGCACGATGACCAAAGACGAGCAAATGAATGAGAAGAGTGATGTATTGAGATTGAGGAGGGTATAGATGGTATGAAGATCAATCAAAGGAAAATGGCGACTGAAGAGTTAGAGAGCCTTTCGCCCTGCTTTATGTAACCTTACTGGAGGTTAATTTCCGTTCAAGGGTGTTTAGGAGCAATATGCCCCCTGCATGGAAGCCATCAAAGGAGTAAGAACCGTGCCTCTCCTACAGTATCTACAGCAATCGTACATGTTGGGGTGGATGAGCCACCATCATAGAAGGAACCAAGCGGAGATGACCTTTGGATCACTTCCATGCTGCAAGTTGACGGCAAGGGAAATGACAGCTTAGTCGAGCTTCCAATGAAAATAAAAGGAGTAAAAAAAAAAAAATTCGAGCACGGTACTGGCAACGAAATCTTTGATATAAAGAGATACCTAGAGTATGATGTATAATTGATGGTACAAAGGTAGAGCTCAGACGGTTGTTGCAGTGGTACGTTACAGATGTTTGGGTCCCTAGTAGAAGCCACAAGACAAATGGATCATTCTTTGCCGGTTTGATCTTGGATCCTGTACTTATCAGTCTTATTAAATTCACGTCATCAAATGACTCCTGCGCCCACTGTTCCCTGCCACCCTTGAACATCGTAGTGATTGCTTGTAATCATCAGTATTCAGCTCTTCAAATTTTCTGAAACTTTTGTAACTTCACTCGATTCGAATCAGATCAGATGGAGGTAAACGTACAGAGCTGAAAAGCTGTGCCGCGAAACGGCCGAGGGGGGATTACCAAAACCTTGTAGGGCACTGCAGGGGCATCGCTATGGTGCTATCAGACACTCATGCAGTCGGGATGATATGCTTCGTGGGATTAAAGGGAGTTGCATGTGAAACGGTCCGGGCGACTGACGTTTGCAATCGAATTGGTGCATACGTGTACGGAGTACAGCCCTTTTTGATACATCTACTCAGAAAACTCGGTAGGTTCCACATTCACCCCTTCGGATTCGCTTAGTCTCTGCAATGATTAGAGTAATATATGCGCGCTGATTTTCTCGGAAATATCGGGGCCCGGACATATGCAAAGGTGTGATGCCAAGTTGCTGTATATTGAGGTAGTTTTGCAAAGAATGGATGGGACACCATACGTGTACACCCCTTTTCGATGCGTGTATATCCGCTCAGATCGGATTGATGTGGGTAATTATCGAAGTGATAGGCGGTCGAGTACTATATGCGCGCCGAGAGAGATGTAGGGCATATCTATGAAAGCGGTGCCCCGCAGAGTAGTATTATGCATTGCCCCTTTTTTGGCGTGTCGACCCTAGGGAAATTAGTCCTTGGATATAGGTATAGTTGTGGGGCCCCGTCTTGACGCACTTGATAATTGAGGGTGTGAGGGAATTTCCTTAGTGTAGGCCAAAGTCGCTGTGCCTCAAGCAGACTGCTCTGGAGGCGGTTTATTGTACCCGTATCGAAAATGCGTAATACACTTAGCGAAAAGGCATAATACTTGTATGACAGATGGCCTTAAACCAAGGTCCAAGGCGCCCTAAATCTGAAGCTAGTTAAAGATCGCCACGTCAGGTCTCTAACATACCCCTATCATAATATGAAGGCTGTGAGGGCTGAGCCCCGCTTGTGGCGCAGCGTGCAATGAGCTGCGTTCGGGTGCCCTCCCCTATTAATCAAGATTATAAAGGTGTCAAACCAGCGTTGAAAGGGAGAGAACTGTCACCCTAAAAAGCACTTACGCTATGGGTCTCTTCTCATGGCAGTTGCTGGCTGTTGGTGGATGCGTTATTGGGTCAGCATCTATGCCAACTAGGAATCAAGCGATGCTGAGCGTTTTGGACGAAGCACATGCATTAGAACGACCTAGCTTTGGTGTCGGGTTTGACTTGACAGCATCATACGGGCAAGATATAGGATCTCTGGTTGAGGAGCTTTCAAAGCTGACATTCATGCAGCACTGCTGCCGTGAGCTTTTCAAATGGAACAACCGTGACGGTTGCCAAAGTCACAGCAGAAGATGGTTATAACGAGGTGCTACAGCGACTCTCCCTCGACTCTTCGCAACATCTGTCGTAGGCTTTCGTCCTAATTTTCCTGTAAATACTCACTTAAGCCATATGATGACTGACTTCTTGATAGACCACCATACAACAACCCAGGCGATTCCTGGACCGACATGTCACGGCAGTGGCGGCGCAAAGCCCGAAAAACCATCGGTCTTCCAGCCTCGCAAGACGTGGGCCACCTCGCAAAGATGCTTTCTGATCTGCGCACCCTAGTCGAAGAACAGATCGGCAAACCTATCGAATTAGCAGGTGCAGCAACATTGAATCTTGTAGCTCTCTATCCAGAAGATTTGCAAGACGCATTCGAGTATGTGGGACTACGCTACCTTACCTTTCCAGTAAGGTACGATGTCTTGTACGAAACAGGCGCCGCTTATGCAGGCTACGGCTATGGACTGTGTTCCGATTATACCGATCGGAATGCGTGCAAACAGGAGCAAGTTGATATGCCTTCAGATGTTGTGATGGCAGTCTTGTATACGCGGACTGCTCTCACAGTCTCCCTATCTGTTATGAAGTCGGCATACTATCTATACGAGCCACTCGATCGACACCTCTTAGACTTCTCCCTCGGATACGATGCCCGATGCTTGAGCGCGGACGAGGAGGACTACTGGGACGCGGTAGAATCGAAACTCGAACAGATCCTGATCAAGAATCCATACTATAAGCGACCGGCAAAGGTCCTGCTAATGGGCGACCATGTCCGCGATGAGCATTTCCAACGCACGCTCAAGAAAGCGATCGGCAATCAAATGGCACAGCTGCCAGAAATCCTGATCGAGGACTCGGAGGGGGTTGCAGCGAAAGGAGCTGCGGAATTTGCAAAAAGGGTCCCGTACGATCCTTACAGAATTTAAGATGCTTTTCTGTATCTAGAATAATAAAAACCCTATTCGCTATAAATCTGAATATTCTTTTTTCCCCCAATCTTCTTAGCAGATAATTAAACTTAAGCATTCCAGAGCTGAATTTTCAACGCCATCACGCTCATGTAGCAATGACTTCCTCCAGTTCAGTGGCCATGCTGCCCCGCCTCTCCCTCGCGCACAGTGCTTGGAAGCTAGGCAAGGGATCCGCGATTAAGAGCACCCAGACGCCTTTTTGGTCATGAAGCAGTATCGCTCTAGCCACCTACCATGCGGCCACCACAGATCCGGACAATGGTGCAGTCAGTGCTAGCTGCAGGACACTCTTCGAACTATCGCCATGATAAGATAAGCTATACGGCTCACCAGAACGGGAACTGATAAGGTCTATGTGCGAACAGTGACAGATAATATTCTATTATCTTATATCTTTTCGATTACTAACTTATTATCTCTTTAATAATTATCTTTATTATATTATATCTACTTTATTTCTTTTAAATTATAAGTTTAACTAGTTTATAATTAGATAAAGTCTTTTATATATTAATATATAAGTTTATTAAGTTATAGATAATCTATTAAATTACTTAATAAGTAATAATAAGTATTTATAAGAGAGTATTATTTTTAATAAGTATTACTTATAATTAAGAGTATCTAGAATAAGCTAGATAGAAGAAGTAGACCTATTAGAAATAGAAAAGATACTATTAACTATATAGTATTACTGTTATTAAAAAGAAGCTATATAGATGTAAGATGTTAATACAATAAAGAGGAGTAGTTCTTTCTCGGAACAAAGGCTTGGCAACGGGAATTAGCGTGTGCAGGAAGCTTGAGAATCCTTGGCGTAGTTTTTTGAGAATTTTGTGCTTTTGCCACTCAAATCGAGA